>VYZS01032203.1:22055-33307 GCA_013400695.1 Neodrepanis coruscans | reverse complement strand
TTGGGGTGTCCTGTACAGGGCCAGGAGTTGGACTCAATGATCCTTGTGGGTCCCTTCCAACTCAGAATATTCTGTTATTCCTCTTCAAGGATGCCCTCCATTCTTCTGCCCTGAATGGTATTGAGGCTTGCACTGAAATCAGAGTTGGAGCTTATCTGGTGGAAGGTTGGAGTAATGGTCCTTTATCTCTGCAAGGGTTGCAGAAGGTTGTTTATGTGTGCTGCAGGTGAAGGAGTTAAGACAGAGATGCTGTGATTCCCTCTGTCACAAAGGAAGCAGGATTGGATTTTTTGTTATCAGGTGTTTTTATTCCATCAGTTGTTTGAACTGACTCGGTGTGATTTAAAATTGATCTTGTATGTGAATCCAGCTGCTGGATGGTTGTTCTATGAGGTGTGCAGGTACCCCAGTATCAAAATCTCGAGACTCCCTCTTGGGTTGGTTTTTTTTTTCCTGACAATATCCCAAACACTACTGTTTGTTCTGGAAAATTTTTCTTGCCCTGTTTTTGTTATTTAATGGTTTTTCTGAGACATCTGTGGAGGAATACTGCCCTACACTGCACAATATCTGGGGAGAGAGACAACCAACAGCCCAGAAGACATGTCATAAAATCTGCTGTCTTTCTGCAACCCCAACTCACTGAAGCTCAGATACCAGCACCTGGAGCTGTTAGGAACAGAAGTGGCTGCTGGTCTTCTCCTAAGGAAACATTTCCCTGGAAATAACTAAGTGTATCTTAATATTGGATAGAACTGTACTTACCATCAGCATTTCTTCAAGATCCTACTGTCGAATGTTAAGACGTTTTTATAGAATTGCTTTGTCTTAAGTCACCTAATTAAATTTAATAGATCTATTTAATTTTACTTTATCTTATTTATAAGAGGGTTTTTTTGTGTAGCAAGGTGAAAGTCTAACAGAGAACTTCTCTGCCACAATTCTATTTCAAATACTCTAAGTTCTTCTGTGAGGTGCTTGGGACAGGACCTTTCATAGGAACTTTCCTTTAGGAAGGCAAAGAAGCATCATCTTGTGCCTTTTGGCCTCCCTTGGAGGCAGTATTGCCATCCAGAGCTGGGGGGTACCAATGAAAATCACAGTCCCATTGGAAAATGATACTGGAAGAGAAATGCTCCCAGAACTGAAACCACAGATTGAGCAACAACTGCAAACTACATATTGACATTGAGAAAATGCCCACTCCAAAACCTAGAAATTTACATTTTTCCAAGTCCTAATGAGCCATAAATATTTCAAATCCAATGTCCCTTCCTGGTCTTTCTCTCCACCCACCAGCATTGCAGAACAAAGGCCCCAGTGCCATATGTGGGCCTTGGGGTGGATTGTGTTCCCTCTCAGAGTGAATGTGAAGACATTTTCTTGTCAGTGAAGGCTGTGCAAATGTAGCTGCACCTTAGGTTGTACTTGGCCTTGATTTCAGCAATCAGGACTCCTCAGGACGTTTCACAGCCCCACTGCTCCCCTGACCCCCCATGGCCACACAGGGACCCCCCCGGGAGTCCAGTTTGTCCTTTGGATCAGGACAAACTTCGCTGTAGCAGAAAAACTTGACTTGTGCACTGCAGCTTGTCTGTGTTCTCTGAAGTGCTGTACTCATCCCAGAATCTCCACAGGAACGATGTACTTTGTCTGGAATATGCTTCCTATTCTGCTGCTATGAACCATTTCACCTGTGGCTTTATACACATACATATGGCTTGCTGTGGTCTAGAGCATTTCACAGTGTTACTGATGTGCTGTGCTTGTACGTGTGTGTGGTTAATACCTGACTTGTTTAACACTTTACTGATTTTTAAAAAAAAAAAAAAGAAAAATTTTCTTTTATGGGGAGGGATGTGGGAGGGCAAATTTCCTAATAGTGTTTGTGTTTTGTTTGGGGTTTTTTTGAAACAATGTGAGGGGGGGAAATGCAAAAACCCAACTATATGATGATTTTTTTATGCAGTGGAAACAATACTGCTCTTTTCTGAGATATCTGCAGTATTATTAAAAATAATGCAATAAAAATGAACCATCACTAAGGTTTATGTAACATTTTACACAAAGAAAGATTCTGTTTGGTTTTGAAGGGCACAAGATTTCGTTTACTTACTTGTTTTCAAAAATTAAAGGAAATGGGCAAACCCCATTCTGTGTATTTTAGTTTATATCAATGTATTTTATATGATACTCCCCTAATTAATTACTTAATCACAACTCCCCTGTTAGGGCAGAAAAGTATCCCTTGACTCAGTGGGGAATTGAGAAACAACAGAAGATTCAACAACTTGTTTAAGTTCATCCAGCAAATCTATGGCTGAAAGAAAGTGAAGTCCCCTTATCTCACAACTTCATGTCACTGTTATTTAAGATAAACCCTTGTTTGCAGGGAAAAGCACAGACCTGCTGCCACTTTCCTCCCCCTGCCCCATCCCTCCCCACTTGGGGCTGGTTTTGCTGGGCCCTGGCAGAATTAGAGCCATGTTAAAGCCATGAAGGAACTGCTCAGGATCAAACTGCCCATCATGAGCCTGTGCTTGGCTCTCGGTGTCTCCAGCTCCCTGCCTGGCCAGGCAGATGCTGCTGCTGGAGGGAGACACTGCAGGGAGGGGAATTACATCTTCCAGCTGCCACAGACATTACACTGGATTAAAATAACCTCCCAGCCATGGCCTCACTCACAGGCCAGTGCTCTGTCCCTTTGATGATCTTCTGTACTATGATTTGATGTTTTTATACTCTCCTGTATGCCTGGAGCACCCTGTTCAGCTCCAGGGCCTCCAACATTAGAAGGAGCTGTTGGAACAGGTTCTGGGGAGACTTTAGAGCCCCTTCCAGTGCCTAAAGATGGTCCAAAAGAGATGGAAAGGGACTTTGGACAAGAGCCTGGAATGACAGGACAAGGGGGAATGGCTTCACTCTACCAGAGGGTGGGGTTAGGTGGGATATTGGGAAGGAATTGTTCCTGTGAGGGTGGGCAGGCCCTGGCACAGGCTGCCCAGAGAAGCTGTAGCTGCCTCATCCCTGGAAGTGCTCAAGGCCAGGTTGGACAGGGCTTGGAGAAACCTGGTCCAGTCAAAGGTGTCCCTGTCCATGGCAAGGGGTTGGAATGAGATGGTCTTTAAGGTCCCTCCCAACCCAATTTTTTCTATGGTTCTTTTTTATGTCAGTGGCTCATGAACAGGGGAAAATTCTTGCTTAAGAATGAATGATGAAACATTCTGATATTCCACCCTGAGGCACTGTATTATATAGTAGGCTGCAAGAGAGGAAATGAAGTTCTTTTCTTACAGACTGTTTCTCATCTTGACTAACTGAGCATGGCTATAATAAGGCAAACGTGCTATGGATTGTGACAAAGCCTTTCAATTCCTCTCTGACTGTGCCCACTCCTGCTACTTGTGCTGTTATACTCCAGGATAGAAGCCCCAGCCAGGCCCCTGTTTCTCCCAAGATATTGCTGTGAGCTGATAGAGAGGGTCCTTCTACAGTGTGATGAGCTCCATGGCTTCTAAGATGAGGGAGTTCTTGCTACTGTGGTATTTCAGTTAAACAAGAAAAGAAACATAAGGATAGACAAAAGGTTCTTGCTATAAATGGTTGATGACAGATTATCAGGGTGTGTTTTCTATTTCTATCAGCTGGCTGTTAATCCAGTCCATCAGCCCCCTTTCCACTCCCAGCACTTACCACAGCACCGTGGAAGAAATACAGCAGCTTTTCTTAAATGTTATTGTAAAACATCTTATGAGGAAGGCTGAAAGCTCAAACTAATCTCTTTTCATTTAAATGAAAACATCCACTTACTTATCATACTACACAGAGATGACTCACTCCTCTCCTCTTCCCAAAGGGCTAAAAACTGTCTGCAATTAAGGCATGCCATGCTCAAAAGAGCAAACAGCAGCTATTCAGGCAGACACCTCCAGGGCCAATGCTAAGTTTGGCTGCAGAAGTGACGTGGGGCTGTGCTGTGCTCTGACCAGCTCTGGCGTCAGGTGGCCCTGGCAAAACATGCACAAGGGAGAGGCAGGAAAGGGACATAGTCAAGACATGGGACCCCCTGTGCCTTCATGAGCCTTCTGCACTGGGAAAAGGCTTTCTGAGGGTCATTCTTATGTGGCAGCGGATGCCAGGGCTGTGTTTGTGTTTGCACCCCTCCACCCGTGAATCAGCACATCTGGGCTCAGCAGGAGCTGAGCTCTGCCAGCTGCTGTGGATGGAACACTGCCTTCTCCCAGTGCTCTGTAACAGCCCCACAGTCACTGCAGGTCTCTGATAGAGCCCTACCCTTGCTTGCCCACAGATAAATTTTAACAAATATATAAACTTCAGCAGAAACACACCCTCGAATTATTTTGGGCTTTACCAGGTTGCTTAGTTTTTTGGTGTTTTTTTGGCGAGTTCTTTTGCGGGTTTTTTTGGTTGGTTGGGTTTTTTATTTTTTTTCTTTTCCAGTGAAATCAGTGTTGTTGTGTCTGTTGAAGTGCAGACAAGAATTGCTAAGAACGCGGGACCAGTTCAATAAAGAGCAATCAAGAGGAGAATGGGCCATTAAGACAAGCAAGTAATCTCTAGGAGCTGTCTGCAGAAGTGAAAGCATGATTGCAAGTGACACTTAAATCAGCTTTTAGTTTATACTGCTTATCTTTAGATATTACTTCCAGAAAACCAGCCCAGGTTATGAATGAAAGTCTCTGCTTGTTTGCCAAGCTTTTGTCTCAGATTTCACAGAAAATGTGGTGGGTTCTTGTGACACAGGTTCCTCCTTCCCAAGCTTTCAGGCCTAATACTCCTGTAGGTAGCAGTTTTCTCCTTCCCCTTCCATACCTCTGAACTTCCTCTTCAACACTACTCCAAATGCAGCCTCTGCTCCTGGAGTAGAAGGGGCAAGTGCTGGTGTTGGAGGCTATTAGTTAATTGGATTAATTATAAGTAATTGGCAGCACATGGTGACCGTGATTTGGGAAGGAAAGGCAAAATGATCTGAGAGAAGGCAGGGAAGAAGCTGGGAAATGCTGAATCTGAGATCACCAAAGCAGTGACTGTGGCCTCTCCCTTCCTCCAGCACACAGCAGCTGAGAATGGGGAAATGTGGGGCAGGTGACAGAATTTTGTCTAAATTAGTTTTCCAGCATTGTAACTATTAAAGTTTGTGGGTTTTCGTGTGTTTCTGTATTGTATTGGAATACTTTGTGTGCCATGATCTGAACTGGTGAAACTTGCTAACAGAATGAGCAGGTTGTCCATCAATTATTCCCAGCCTTGCCGAGCTCAGCCTACACAAGCTCCTGTATTACCTGTCCCACTTAAGCAGTATCAATTGTAAGCCTGTTCCATATGTGCAGGTGCTAGCTTAAAAATCCTGATCACTTAGATCATTCCAGTAAAGTGGTTTAAAATTTCTTGGAATGTTTTCAGCAGAAGTTCTCAAAGCTTTATAAATTCTTATTGGGAACTGTAAAACCCACTCTGGTGTGGTCCTTTTGTACATCACCTGCCTGTAGGGGCTTAAGTATCCTTGGAGTTGGTGTAGCCAGGTAGGCTGAACAAAAACTTTTATCTGTTCAGCTGAAGGAGTTCAATTTACCTTTCTTTTTGTAAAGTTTGGGGGTTTTGTATGAAAATATCAAATGCTGTTTGAAGCTGTGTGGTTAGATCTGTTTAGAGAAAGAATATACAGGTAGGATGGAGCAAAGGTGCAGCACTAAGGGCAGTAACTTTGGCTCTGCTTCTCTGGATTGATTACTAGGTACAAGCTACTGTGGAAACTTAATGGAACCCTCTGAGAAAACCTTAAATTCAGTGAACTAATGCTCTTTGCACACTGGAGTGCTCTTTCCTGCAGCAGCCACTGTTCTGCATTTACATGCAATTACAGGCCATTGCAATTGCATTTACAAGCGATTATTGCTTCCCATCAAGAAGGACTCACTGAATGAAATCTGACTTAAAACTTGGATTTCCCCCAGCTGAAATCTCCATTTCAGAACCGAAATCGTTGGAAGGCGTTTGTGCTTTGTCAGTGCCTGCCCTGTGCTGTGCAGGGATGCAGGGGGTCCCCTGGGGAAGGTTTTTCTACCTCGGTGTGGGAGAGTTGAGGTTCGTGATAACCTCAGCCTCGGGCTAACAGGTGTTCCTGAAAGGCACCTTTTCACAGCATTTCTGTGGTGCAGTGGGGACACCTTTTGGTTAAAATCGGTCTGAACCTGCTGATTTAAACTCAACTACACACCCGCTGTTTGGCCAGACCTCCCATCAGCTTTTAGTTCTTGCACCTTTCCAAGGAATAAGATTTGCAAGTCCCTTCTGCAGTTGGACCTTTTCGTGATGCACTTCTGAGACTTCCCGTCCAAAGCCTTGGTTTTTCCATATCATTAGGTGGCAGCACATCCCAACACAAAATCAGTTTGACCCAGAGCTCAGCAACCAAACTGGGGACGGGGGGGTCAGGAGAGGCTTCCTTGGACTCGAATTGTGATTCAAAGAATGCAGTTAGTCTTTACAGAGAAGATGTCATGAAATTTCTTCTTAATTGAGTATCTGCAAAGCTTCAAGCTGAAGCTGCCAGAGTTGCCAGTAAGACTGATACAGATTTTTAAAATATGAAGAATAATGTAAAGTCTAAGGAAAAATGATGACCCACAACACATCCTGTGGAGAAGAGAAGGTAGATGTGCACAATGGTATCTTTTCTTGGCTATTGAGAGGCATTGCTGCCCCATTCAAATTGTTCTCTTAAACAACATTTGTAGTGTTCTCAAGAAAAAAAATCTTTCATGATAATTCCTTTGGAGCAGATTCAGATTGTAATTTCCATATGAAATAGAAAAAAATAAAGAAAATAATGCCATAATCTGCATTGAACAGACAAATATCAGGCAAGGAATCATTTACCAGAAAATAGTCAGTGATGGTGCTTCTTGGAAATACATGAGGAAATATTTCCAGTGTGATGACCTCAAGCTTTTCTGTTCTTATCTGTGTCTGAGGGATGGTCTAGATCATAACATAACAAGCCTTCATCTGAGTTTTGATGAGTAATTATCATAATTAGATTTATCTTCTCAAGGCCACAGTAAGGAGGAACGTGTCAATATTTGTCCATGTATACAGCACTTCACTGACACTGCAGGGCCACAGCATGTTAGTAGTTGAAATAAGTGAATTTTAGGCTGTATCAAACAAGGTAGAAGGGGACTTCATTTGGATTTTCTGAAGTTGTTAAATTCCTGAGTATAATAAAATAACGGTTCCTTCAGACCTTTGGGAAGACCTGTAGAAAACTTATGGATCGGTGGACCTGAGATGACTCGTTTTTCATTTAAAAAGAAATGATACACACACACACACACACAGAGAAATCTAAACAAAAAGCCACTGCACCCAGTAAAACCAGTTTGATTCTGAGGCCCCTCACATAAATCACATTTGTGTCTCTTGCTCAGGTCTAGTTACACAAACCCTAAAAGTCAAAAATTAGTCTTTTTTTAGCACTCCTGTTATTCTGTCTGAATCATATAAAATATTTCTGAAGAACATCTCAGAACATACAGACTACACCACTAAAATGTCCCCACTGTCAGCCAGTCCTCAGCTGTGACTGAGCTTTTGAAGTGCTTCATTGAATGTCTGGGAATCAGAGAATTAAAAACTGAAGCAAACCTCCTATTAAATTAGAAGGTGTAATTAGTGCCTGTAGATGGTTTTGTGTACAGAGGTGAGGGGATGAGGTGCATGTGATAAGCAGCAGGAAAATGGGAACCATATGTGTTTAAGCCTTTGCTATCTCTGTGTATTCTCTGTGAGGAGACTGAAAAGTAGCTTTCTGAGGGGGAAAAAAGCCACCTGAGATGGGACAGGGTACTGGTGAAAAAAGGGAAGCAAGAAACAATTCCCACTGAGGCTTCAATTGTGAGACCAGAACAGTTAGTGGGATGTTTCTCATTAAAGTAGTTGTGCAACTGGACATTTGGTGGTCTTTCAAGGGCCTTCAGCTCTAATTTTTTTTGAAACAGCTGATTAAAAGTGGAGCTTGGACCCTCTGGGTTTGCCCTAGGAATTCTGTGATTCTCCAAAGCAGGTGCATTGTTGAGTTTCTGTCACTATCAGGTAAAACTGTTCTGTTTTCCCATTCCCGCCCTTCCCCCAAAACTTGTTAATGCTTCCAAGTCTAGTTCTGGCTTGGAGCCCTGAGCATCTTCAAATAATCTTTGTGGTGTCACCTCTGACTAGAATTCTTTTTTTTCAGACATAAATAAATACGTATTCTTTACAAATTTCATATTAAGAGTTCTGAATAAAGAGCCTGATTTGCAATCCTAGGGTGGCCTTCCTTCCATTACTGCTAATAAACTATAAAACATGGTGACTATTTAAAGCTCCAGATTCTCCTGCCTTTCTCCTGCCAAGCTCACAATTGATTCTGACATGCAGACTGACAGCTTCATGGCATTTTGGAATGTTCCAACTGCACCAAGGATGTGGTACTATTTATTTTAGTACCCCCGCTCCCAGAGCAGCCACTGACTCACAAGAAAAAGCTAAGAGCAATATTTGGCATTTGTTTCCTGTGCAGTACAATTTGCCTGGTTCATNTGTCTCCCCATTCCAGTGGCTCCCTTCTTGGAAAAGTCAATTCTCAAAACATTCATCTTCCCCCTGCCTGACACACACTCCTGTGGCCTCGGGCTCACCACTTCTGCCCTCCCCACAAAAGAAATTGCATTAGGAGTTGGATCCTCAGTGACCTGCTCTCGGCAGCACCAACAGCTCAGCAGATGTAGCAGCCCCTGCAGTGGCAGACCGAGCCTCCAGCTGCTGCCAAGGTGCAATTGGATTTGTTTCATCTCATTTTCTATCATGACCTTAAAACTGGCCCCTTGCTCCAAGTCTAGGACTCATTTTGGTTTCTCTGGCTGCCTGGCAAAAGTGCTTTTTGGAGGAGACCAGGCTAGAAGGGAAGTACACCCCATAAGCCTAGGAAGGATGTGATCTCATTGAATACCTTCTCAATGGGAGAGGTTAGCTACAAAGATCAGAAAAGCTGGCAATATATGGAATCTGAACACAGGATCCCCTCTGCCAGCCTTTCATACTGAGCCAGATACTCCCTTTCTATCCTTCTTATGCTGTTCTTTGAACTACCAATTTACACTAAGGTTCTGGGTTCAGAGGAAATCTTATTCTCCACATCAATGCAAAATCTGTTTCAAACAACAAGTATTTGTTGTACAGAGCTTGGTTCTGCCATCCTGCTTGAACTGTTATTATTGAATTTTTTTGAGAGATTAGACATGTTTTTTCAGATATACAAAATAAAAAATGAATAAATAAAAAAATAAATATGCAATAGAACAGACTATAACTTTTATTGGAATGGGAAAAGTTGTCCTCCTTTCTTATCTGTGTTTTCTACCTTAAATCTGAGCCTTTCTCATTTTCAGTGTGTTCTTGTGGACAAGGGCAAAGATGCCTGGAACTGCTGCTTTTTGTCCAGTAAAGTATTAATTGAGGTATGTTCCATTTTGCAGGATTTGGGGCAAAGGTGTGTACAGAGGATCTCTTCTGGGAGCTCTCATGTCTTTTCTTTCAGAGCAGCTGGATTAGAAAGCTTTGCCAGAAGAGAGAATGNACACACACACACACAGAGAAATCTAAACAAAAAGCCACTGCACCCAGTAAAACCAGTTTGATTCTGAGGCCCCTCACATAAATCACATTTGTGTCTCTTGCTCAGGTCTAGTTACACAAACCCTAAAAGTCAAAAATTAGTCTTTTTTTAGCACTCCTGTTATTCTGTCTGAATCATATAAAATATTTCTGAAGAACATCTCAGAACATACAGACTACACCACTAAAATGTCCCCACTGTCAGCCAGTCCTCAGCTGTGACTGAGCTTTTGAAGTGCTTCATTGAATGTCTGGGAATCAGAGAATTAAAAACTGAAGCAAACCTCCTATTAAATTAGAAGGTGTAATTAGTGCCTGTAGATGGTTTTGTGTACAGAGGTGAGGGGATGAGGAGCATGTGATAAGCAGCAGGAAAATGGGAACCATATGTGTTTAAGCCTTTGCTATCTCTGTGTATTCTCTGTGAGGAGACTGAAAAGTAGCTTTCTGAGGGGGAAAAAAGCCACCTGAGATGGGACAGGGTACTGGTGAAAAAAGGGAAGCAAGAAACAATTCCCACTGAGGCTTCAATTGTGAGACCAGAACAGTTAGTGGGATGTTTCTCATTAAAGCAGTTGTGCAACTGGACATTTGGTGGTCTTTCAAGGGCCTTCAGCTCTAATTTTTTTTGAAACAGCTGATTAAAAGTGGAGCTTGGACCCTCTGGGTTTGCCCTAGGAATTCTGTGATTCTCCAAAGCAGGTGCATTGTTGAGTTTCTGTCACTATCAGGTAAAACTGTTCTGTTTTCCCATTCCCGCCCTTCCCCCAAAACTTGTTAATGCTTCCAAGTCTAGTTCTGGCTTGGAGCCCTGAGCATCTTCAAATAATCTTTGTGGTGTCACCTCTGACTAGAATTCTTTTTTTTCAGACATAAATAAATACGTATTCTTTACAAATTTCATATTAAGAGTTCTGAATAAAGAGCCTGATTTGCAATCCTAGGGTGGCCTTCCTTCCATTACTGCTAATAAACTATAAAACATGGTGACTATTTAAAGCTCCAGATTCTCCTGCCTTTCTCCTGCCAAGCTCACAATTGATTCTGACATGCAGACTGACAGCTTCATGGCATTTTGGAATGTTCCAACTGCACCAAGGATGTGGTACTATTTATTTTAGTACCCCCGCTCCCAGAGCAGCCACTGACTCACAAGAAAAAGCTAAGAGCAATATTTGGCATTTGTTTCCTGTGCAGTACAATTTGCCTGGTTCATTAACCTTCTTTATGTAGATGTAAATTCTGAGTCTGACATGGCTATTTTTGGGGAGCATGTCAAAACCAGATTTGTCTGTCTGAGCAACATTCACTTCTGAAAAATGTTTAAAATTGCTTTGGCAATTTTGTCTTCTAAAGCAAATTTTGTATTGGATGTTAAGCTGTGTTTATGTTTTACATTTGAATTTTTAGCACCATTAAACTCGCAGAGCAAAGGCAGGAGACAAAGGCCTGTGTCTAAAGCACCAGCTGTGGGACAGTGTCCTGTACCTGTTTGACATCACAAATCTTTTCTTTTCTTATGCAACAAAATTACTGTGGATTGATGGAGGCTGAGCATAAATTCTGCTGTCACTTCT
>VYZS01032203.1:3687-21981 GCA_013400695.1 Neodrepanis coruscans | reverse complement strand
CCCATAAGCCTAGGAAGGATGTGATCTCATTGAATACCTTCTCAATGGGAGAGGTTAGCTACAAAGATCAGAAAAGCTGGCAATATATGGAATCTGAACACAGGATCCCCTCTGCCAGCCTTTCATACTGAGCCAGATACTCCCTTTCTATCCTTCTTATGCTGTTCTTTGAACTACCAATTTACACTAAGGTTCTGGGTTCAGAGGAAATCTTATTCTCCACATCAATGCAAAATCTGTTTCAAACAACAAGTATTTGTTGTACAGAGCTTGGTTCTGCCATCCTGCTTGAACTGTTATTATTGAATTTTTTTGAGAGATTGGACATGTTTTTTCAGATATACAAAATAAAAAATGAATAAATAAAAAAATAAATATGCAATAGAACAGGCTATAACTTTTATTGGAATGGGAAAAGTTGTCCTCCTTTCTTATCTGTGTTTTCTACCTTAAATCTGAGCCTTTCTCATTTTCAGTGTGTTCTTGTGGACAAGGGCAAAGATGCCTGGAACTGCTGCTTTTTGTCCAGTAAAGTATTAATTGAGGTATGTTCCATTTTGCAGGATTTGGGGCAAAGGTGTGTACAGAGGATCTCTTCTGGGAGCTCTCATGTCTTTTCTTTCAGAGCAGCTGGATTAGAAAGCTTTGCCAGAAGAGAGAATGTTTTCCCAGGTTTATACAGCAGTGTATGGGGTTATTTCATAAATGTGCACAGTTTGGGGTTTGGGGAGCTGAAATCTTAAAAGTGTCTTTGAAATCGTGAGCTGGAATTTTCAGAAGTGGGTACCCAGATCCCTGCTATTCGGAAGTTTCAGGAATCCACAAATTCTGTAACCAAATAGAGTGTCCTGCTTTTCTCNTTTGAAACAGCTGATTAAAAGTGGAGCTTGGACCCTCTGGGTTTGCCCTAGGAATTCTGTGATTCTCCAAAGCAGGTGCATTGTTGAGTTTCTGTCACTATCAGGTAAAACTGTTCTGTTTTCCCATTCCCGCCCTTCCCCCAAAACTTGTTAATGCTTCCAAGTCTAGTTCTGGCTTGGAGCCCTGAGCATCTTCAAATAATCTTTGTGGTGTCACCTCTGACTAGAATTCTTTTTTTTCAGACATAAATAAATACGTATTCTTTACAAATTTCATATTAAGAGTTCTGAATAAAGAGCCTGATTTGCAATCCTAGGGTGGCCTTCCTTCCATTACTGCTAATAAACTATAAAACATGGTGACTATTTAAAGCTCCAGATTCTCCTGCCTTTCTCCTGCCAAGCTCACAATTGATTCTGACATGCAGACTGACAGCTTCATGGCATTTTGGAATGTTCCAACTGCACCAAGGATGTGGTACTATTTATTTTAGTACCCCCGCTCCCAGAGCAGCCACTGACTCACAAGAAAAAGCTAAGAGCAATATTTGGCATTTGTTTCCTGTGCAGTACAATTTGCCTGGTTCATTAACCTTCTTTATGTAGATGTAAATTCTGAGTCTGACATGGCTATTTTTGGGGAGCATGTCAAAACCAGATTTGTCTGTCTGAGCAACATTCACTTCTGAAAAATGTTTAAAATTGCTTTGGCAATTTTGTCTTCTAAAGCAAATTTTGTATTGGATGTTAAGCTGTGTTTATGTTTTACATTTGAATTTTTAGCACCATTAAACTCGCAGAGCAAAGGCAGGAGACAAAGGCCTGTGTCTAAAGCACCAGCTGTGGGACAGTGTCCTGTACCTGTTTGACATCACAAATCTTTTCTTTTCTTATGCAACACAATTACTGTGGATTGATGGAGGCTGAGCATAAATTCTGCTGTCACTTCTACCTGGACATGCAGGCAGTTCTGGCTTAATGGCTGGGCTCAGTCTCAAGAGTCTTTTCCAACCTAAACAATTTTATGGCAGTTCCCATAATTCCCATAGGTCAGCCCTCAATATCTTTTCTCTATTTTCCCCCTGCCATTCTGCCAAGAAATGTGTGGGGAAGGAGAGAGAGAAATCCATTGACCTGTTTTGCTGTTACTTTTCAGGCTTTTACCTCACACATTGTTCTGGTCCAAGCTTTGTCTCCCCATTCCAGTGGCTCCCTTCTTGGAAAAGTCAATTCTCAAAACATTCANTAAATATGCAATAGAACAGGCTATAACTTTTATTGGAATGGGAAAAGTTGTCCTCCTTTCTTATCTGTGTTTTCTACCTTAAATCTGAGCCTTTCTCATTTTCAGTGTGTTCTTGTGGACAAGGGCAAAGATGCCTGGAACTGCTGCTTTTTGTCCAGTAAAGTATTAATTGAGGTATGTTCCATTTTGCAGGATTTGGGGCAAAGGTGTGTACAGAGGATCTCTTCTGGGAGCTCTCATGTCTTTTCTTTCAGAGCAGCTGGATTAGAAAGCTTTGCCAGAAGAGAGAATGTTTTCCCAGGTTTATACAGCAGTGTATGGGGTTATTTCATAAATGTGCACAGTTTGGGGTTTGGGGAGCTGAAATCTTAAAAGTGTCTTTGAAATCGTGAGCTGGAATTTTCAGAAGTGGGTACCCAGATCCCTGCTCTTCAGAAGTTTCAGGAATCCACAAATTCTGTAACCAAATAGAGTGTCCTGCTTTTCTCAACACAAACTTTTATATGGTTATGTTAAAAATCAATTAAAAAACCCCAATCAGAAGTGTTCAGCTGGTGAATTTCCTTCCCCTGTCCCAGTTACTGACCTGATCATGAAAAGAAATGTTTGTAAAGCTGATAGTGGACAAATAGAGATTTATCTGCTACGTGCTCCCAAAGCAAGAGAACTTCATATGCCACTGGATGTCACTCTTACAAAGCCCAAAGAACTTTGGCAGTACAAATCTCTTTCCCTCCATCATATAGCAGTGTACAGCTGTTAAATTCTGGGTTCCTCAGCAAAAGGATGGAATAATATAGATGTTGTCCCATGAAGGAACTATGGACATCTCAAGTGTTAAATGAGGCAAAAGATGCCTCTGTTTCATTTTGGGTTTTTAGTAAACTATTGGGGATGACAAATCAACACTGAATTTATCATCTTGAATGTTTCAGGATAATCTAGAACCTCACTTTGCTGCATTGTTTTGGGTGCAGAAGGAAGGCAAATGTCAACTCTGACTGTTTTTCTGTCCCATGCTCTTACATGTTTGAGAGTTTCAGTGCAGAGTCTGGAAGCTGAGTGCTCAAGTCCAGTTAAAAATGAATAAAATCTAACCCTCTGCTCAACTTTGTTTTCAAAGAGTAACAAGAAATTGTAGGTCAAAATGATAATTAGCTCAGAAACCAAGAATGCTGCCATTATGAGCTTCATATATAAAATGTCTTGGCAGCGAAGGGAATCAACTGAAGACAAACAATAAATGATGGGGTTAAGATGCTGTACAGAGTCAAAGAGTCACAAATCAGCAAAAGTTATAAATTGAGGTCAGGTGCTTTTAATGGAAATAGATAAGTAATATTTCAAGATTCTAGGGAGGGTAGAGAAGCACTGTTACACCAGCAGAGAATCTCCATTCATGAAAGACTGTAAGAATAATTTGGATAATATATTTTAAATTATCCAGGTACAGCTTGAGGCACAGTGACATCTTGATCTCTGCTGAACACTGTTGCTGTGATTCTACCACCCCTCACATTCTGGTTAACCAGCATAAAACACTGACCTTGCTCCCTTTGACACAGTCTGGACTAGTTTTCCCTCCTTCTTTCACAATCCTTTTAGTCCCAGTAGGAGAAAAGGGTCCTAATTTCTCCTTAAATATATCTAATACCAGGTACAGATGATAGCTAGAAAATCCAGTAAATTCTGTTAAAAATGTAAGTACTGTATGTAAATGTATTTGCATGTACAATAGAACAAAGTCAGGGCACTGTACAAAATTTTAATTACATAATTAGTTGACTGAGTCATACAAATTTCTCTTTTAACTTAAGCCCTACTATAGATGGTTTGGGGATGTAGCAAGTTATTACCTGGTACAGCTTTATCTCTGTGATTGTTCTGTGTGAATTTTGATACCAGTAGAAATCTCAGAGGGACCATCCCAGAAATTGCAGTCTGGGGCTCTTTTGGAGGAGGTGATAGAAAATGAGGTCATGGTGAGATTTTCATTAGTGATGTAAGGTATCTTCACATACACTGCTGCACAGCAATGGGATGACCCTTTTTTGTCATCAATGACCTGCAGTTGACTTAGTGGCTACAACTGAAAATCCCTGAATTCCATTACCCAGATCATCTCTGAAATCAATGAATGTTTCCCTGATGACTCATAAATAGCTCAACCCTTTTAATAAGTGTCAGGAAGGGGCCTTCATTTTCCCCATGTGCCTGTTTATCATTCATTTAAATGGGCAGAAAAATTGAGACCTCAGACATTTCCAGGTTTCCAAAGCCTCATTAAAACAAAATGCAAAACGCAGACAGAAATCTTTTTCCAGGAAAATCCCCCAGCTCATATCTGTTCCTGTTGCATGTGTGATGGCTGCCCTCAAAGATGGGCCATGTACATTATTCTGGAAATATTCCCACGGAGATTTAATGTTATCTCTCACTGCTGAGATTCTGCCAGCTCATGGCCATGAGGGGCCCCTTAGAGCAGTTCTGTGGATTGGTGTGGCAGTCTCTGCAAACACACACTCACATCCATTTAGAAGGACTGGGTGTGTCAGGATCACTTTCAAATTTAGGTTTGTGAATGAATGTGGTAAGAAAGGAATGCTGAGAATAGAGAAAGATCCTCATGTCACAGTCCTGTGGACCAAGGCAGAATGTGCTTTGTGACTTTTACATGGTATCACCTTCTGCCCCAGGTGAGGAGATTGAGGAGATGCAGCTATTTAACCTGGAAAATGAAAGGCTGCTGCCAAATCCTTTTGAAGGGAGTCAAATATCAGTAATGCCTTTTTAGAAGATTCTCTGATACTCTTTCAAACAACTGCTCAGGAGATGGGGGTGGTAAATATAAGTTCTTGTGAGGCAGCAGTGACACAGTGAATGCCTTTTCTTTTATACTGGGTCCTTGATTGTCTCAGCACCACAGAGGTGTCCTGTTTTATTAATCAAGTAATGTTGGCCTCAGTCATAAATACATTAATACCTGGCTTTGCTTCAGCAACTTCCTCTCTAGGGTGTTGTAAGGTTTTGTCTTGCCTTTACTGCACATCACTGAGGTTTGATTAAAACAGTAATAAAAATAAAATAAAAAATTAATTTGTAACAGCTAGTTGTGTTTTATTGCAAGCTATTTTGGTTACTTTCCTGATTGAAGCTTGATTACACTGGCTGATTGTTGGTGCATTTAACTGCAAGTGTTACAAGCCACAGATGGCTCAAATTGTTGGTCTTGAATGTCATTGCCATGTTATCTGCCTGAAACAGCAGTGACAGCCCTCACTGGCCATCCTTTTAGGAAAGGAATCAACTCCTTGCACTATTTAGACACTCTTGCCATGCAAAATTTGAAAGGGTATGGGTTGTTCTTTGTGGGACATGGTTCTGGTTGAAGCTTTACTGATGTAAGAGGAACTCTGCCAGCAATACCTGTTCTCATGCATATCTGTAGTTTCATAACTCTCGTAAATCCAGGTGAATGAACCTCCCAAAACAAAATTTGCAGGATGAGTAGTGTAGAAAGGCTTGCCATGGAAATTTTCTGGTGACTTCTGAAATCTTTCTTAAAATCAGTAGAAGCCTAAACATGGGTGGAAGGTTTTGTCTGGTTTCTTCTTTTGTTCGTACCTGATTTTGCTCATATCTAATTGTCCAATAAAATGGGTGATGTTCTGAGACACAGCACAGTGAGTGTGAGGTTGTGCAGCAAGTCTAAAAGCAATGCAAGTCTAGGCCTTGTATACCTGATACCAGTGCAGAGAGCAAGCACTGAGCCTGTCTAGTTATTTGTGGGTTTAGATAAAGATTTCATACAGCCCTTATCAGTGAGAGGCTGGCCATAATAGATACCACACACAGCACAAATATTGGTTTTGGTAAAGCATTTTGTACTGTTTGAATTCTATTGAACACTTTAAGTTGCTTCTTTTGATACAAGGAAGCCAATTGCAGCCACCTCGTGTCCTTTTCTGAAATTGTTTAAGTGAAAACCTGCAACAACTTGACTTTGCATTGTGTTAAAATTTAGATCCTTAGTTTACCTCTGCTTGCTGCCTGAAGCTCATCCCACCCTGATACTTTAATTTTTACTGCTGAAGGCAATAGTTCCTTTGGGCTGCTCTCACTGCCTGAGTATTGACCTGGCAATACTTGAGGGATTTCTTCCCTTCTTATAGTAAATCTTCCAGTAGTTTCCCATAAAAAGCCTTCTGGCCTCTGCCTACCACAAACCAGGTATTTCATGCAGGGATTGCTGCACTATGTGGAGTAACTTGTAATGCTTTAGGAAGGTGGTGAGGCTGATGTAAAGGCCCCAGTGCTGATGTGTGTGGAACTTCCCTTGCTAAACTGTTCTAACAGCTGATTACTCTCTGATCATCTCAGAGGGTCAAGTAATATGGTTGTGGCCTCATCTCACAGTCTAATTATAGGAAGGAACATTCACAGCTCTTCTCAAATAAGATTTCTATTTGAAGTATTGATTTTTTAAAATCACAGGGATTTTTAAACTGCAATTGCCTTCAGATTAAATGGCCTGATTTGTGGCAAGCCTTACATAAAACTAACACTGATCTCTTTGCAGCAACGAATGCTTTGATTTCATCAATACATCCCAGCTCTGTTACAGGAGCCCTTGTCTATGTACAAACACAGACAATGCAGTATTTGGGCTACCTACGGATGTGCCAAATGTGTGTCAGCCTGGAGAAGAGATGCAAAAATCCTAATTTAATACTTGAAAAGAAGCCAATAATTTAATTACTACAGAAACCATAATTAGAAATCATTAACTCTTAATAATGTGTTTAGAAGACTAAAAGCTATAGTGAACTATCATTCCCCAATACATTTACACGCTAGACAAACTTTAAGAATTTATGCAAGAAAATTCACAGTGACAGTGGAAAAATGAGGAAAATCCTTCATTACCTTTCATTTTATCACAGCTGGTACCACTAGCTTCTTTTGTTGGAGATTCCTTTGTTAAAGAGTATTTGCTGCCTCTTTACTAATACTTGCACTTCTGCCTTCCTTGGGCATGTTTTTACTGATGATGAAAGTAGTTTTACTGGTTTTGCTCTCCACTAAAATGTCAAGGTTAAATCTTGAAGTCTCATAATACAAACCACAACCACCTGTATCATAGGAGCATTCAGGATTTTGTTGGATCTTCTATGAACTTTTAACAAAATATTTTGTTCTCTCAAGGGCATAAGTCTTTGCTGAAAAGAGCTGGAAGGAGATGTAATCATTATACTGAATATGGAGTTGGATAACTGAGCCTAGAACACAGAACACACCAGCACCCCCTGCAATGGGGTGGGTGAATTTCTACACCTAAACTCGGTGTAGACCACAAACATCTCTTTTCCCCTCACACTAAACATAAAATGTACAGATTTTAAATTGACACATTCAAGTGTGGGTGCAAATATATCATTTAGTCTGGGCTAGGAAGCCTCAGAAGTACTTGAAGCACCAGGGCTCAAGGTGTGTTTGGAGGAAATACAAGGACCACAGTCCTCTGTTGCAGCTGGGAAACAGTTGAAGGCAGGTGAACTCCAGGCACAGGGACTATAAATGCTGGAAAAATGATGGGAACTGTGTAACAACGGTCTGCAGGTGCCAGCAGCAAATAAGGTCACCTACACACATTACTTAAACAGGAAATAGTTCAGTATTCTCGTTCTTCCAAGGCTAAATAGCACTAGATTTAGTAATCTATCTAACAGAATAGCCTCACAGCAATAGAGTCAGAACAATAACCAAGTACAAGTCCCTGGTTGGGTGGGTGTTTCTCTGGTCTCTCTCTTCACGAGATGATACCCCGTGCAGTAATTTTTCTTCTCTGTAATTGGCTGCTCTCCTGATCTGATGAACTGTTGTAAAGCACTGATATCTCAAGGCTGTACATACATATTGTCAAAGCAGACTTGTCTGCTTGTGTTAGTCTTACACAGAATTGAGATGTGTTGCTAAATCTATTGTTAATATTCATGAAATAGTTTAGCAGATGCTCGGAGTTTTTTCCTATTCCTTACTGTCACTGCTTATTTCATTATACATTTTTCTTCCATAGACAGTGAACAGAAATATCTTCCTGTCCAAGTAGATGATGATATAGTGGGAAGAAGAGACTGAGTATTTAAATGTGTCCTACTTGGAAAAGAAAGGTTGGGAGTTGTCCCGCTTGAATGTTCTAAACTGTTAATCACACAGGAAACAGCTGTTACTAAGAACTCCTGGGAAACATATTGATTATTGATGACAAAAAAATCTGTTTTTTAAAAGTTATTTCCAAAAGCATCATCTGGTAACACGGTCAACATGTTTAAACTTTTCTCTGTGTTTAAATATGTGCTTATGTGAGTCTTAGGAAAGCTCCAAAAATTGCCATCTAAAATTGTCAAGCAAAATAAATAGATTTTTCTAGAATAAAAGAAAGCATAGAAGCAAAGTTATAGCTGATATGGTGATCAAAAAGGTCCACTGGAATGACTTAACATGCACAGTGACTCTTCCCACGACGAAAATGGCACAAAGCAACGTAAACATGGCATGACCTTTTTGCAAGAGAACCAAAGCAGTTAGTCAAGGTAATTAATTTGTTGGTATCCTCTTCAATTCTAACTCTAAATCATTGCTAGAAATTATGAAAGAGATGCAATTAAAAATACCTAAGACCAAGGATGAAGGAAAGTAGCAACAAAGCACCAAAAGTCAATATAAAAATTAACACAAGATCCAGCCCCCTGTTATGGACAGGGACACCTTCCACTGGACCAGGTTACTCAGAGCCTCTTCCAGCCTGGCCTTGAACACATTCAGGGAGAGGTTGTGGATTCTCCATCCCTAGAAGTGTCCAAGGCCAGCTTGGATGGAGCTTGGAGCAACCTGGTCTAGTGGAAGGTGTCCCTGCCCATGGCAGGGAGTTGAAATGAGATCACCTTTAAGGTCCCTTCCAACCCAAACCACTCTGACTCGATCCCAACAACCTATTGTGTCGTTAAAGATTGATGCAGAGTGAGCTAATTCTTCAATTAAATCCATCAGTCTGTAACAAGGACATCCACATAATGTGTGTATACAAATAACTTTGGCCTTTTGAAGTTATTGGCAGTTTCTCAAACAGGAAAAAGCCAGTTTTTGGACAGAGTTTGACCAAGAGAGGAACTCACTTAGATGTTTTACCCAAGCCATGTCTCTGACCTAGAAACAGCTTTTGACTGAGCAGTTGTTGCATTAAGTATCCAGTGGTTGTGGAGAAAATTATATACTAAACATTCCCTAACTATAGATTAGAGAAGTGTTGAAGTAGTTTTATTTCTGGAAATGTATAATCTTCTTACATTAACCTTCTGCCTTTGTGGAAAGGATTACTTGCATAGAGTAGCTGGGTCTGTGACAGGTTTGCAAGGAAAGAGTGGGGAGGGTGGTGCCTGCTCCCAAATTGCTTCCCCAGTTGCTTAGTAACAGATGCTCATCTCCCAAGGGACTGGGAGCAGTGTGATTGTCTGGCTGAAGGAAACTGCTGACTCCTGCATGGCGTCCTTGGACAGCCTTTCTGAAGGCTTTAATAGGAGGAAAGCCAAACCCCACTGCTCTGAAAAGAAAATGTTTTATATAAACGTCAATATTACATGTTTTGAGTTCAGGAGAAGTTGGTGGCTGGGGAATATGTTCTCTGAAGGCAAGTCTTAGATGCCAGACAGAGCAGGCAATTGTGAAGGCTGGGAAAATGGAATCTTTGCTTGCTTGCACCTTATCTCCTCAATTCTAGTCTTGAGTCACACCACATATGAGAATTCTTACTTGCCATGTTGATGGGTAGTTAAGCTGTTCAAATTTATTCAGGAAAACGTGTATCAGGCTGTGGTTAAACAGTGGTCACTTCAGAAAACTCTGAGTAAATCTAGAAATCAAGTTCTTTGAATGTTCTTGATGCTCTCAATTAGCTTAGATCCAGTGTAATTTATAACCCTTTGGCCATATTAAAAAGCCACATTTCTCTTATCATTCATGTTAGTGAGGCATCTTCCTGCACCAGTACTGAGCTGGAGTCTCTCAGTGTTTGCAGGACTCCTCTGCAATTGCTGGTCTTGTCAAATATCCACTGAAGGCCACAGGTGTAGTTCACTGCCTTCAGAAGGCTTCAGGTCAGCTCCTCCTGAGAATCCCCATTTACTAAAGTTAATGACAATCTGAAAGCTTTTCAACTGAGGGTTTCTGGTATATGAATGCAAAACTATGTTCTGAAGCTATTCCTTACCAAAACCCAATATAATTTAGATTCCAAGCAGAATATCAGATCACTACCCCAGGTGATAAAAGCTTCTACTGTTGCACTGACTTTGCTGCAAAAGAGAATTAAAGGTTATTGGGTTTTGTGTAAAGGAGTGAGATTGATCTAATCCTTTTATCTCATGTTGAAATCATCCTGCAATACCACTCAGATGATTGAAACACCGAAAAAGGAGGAATGTGAGGAGCTTTAACTCTGTGCTGGAGAAAAAGAAACTCTAAGAAGTTTTCAAAGACATGCCATGAGTCCACCCCTAAGTGTGTGTACACCAAATAAGCAAGTTATCTAAGACTCAGAAGAAAAATTAAAGCCGAGCTTTGTTGACTTATTGTACATCCCATGAAAACGAATACTCAGTGCAAATACCATTTACATAAAGCAGTACACACACTTTTTGTGGTGCAGATTCCTCTATTCCTCTAGTAAGATGCTTCAGCCAGCATCTCATCAGATTTGATGTGCATGTGAGAGGAAGGGCTTTGTGCCTGACCAGAAGAAAAGTTGACCTATCTGCTACTGCAGGAAGTGAATATGTGGTGGCTTAAGATCTATGGACATACCCTTCTTGCCTCACCTGTAACTCCCACTGGGAGCACTAATATAAAGTACCTTGAAATCAGTGTAAAAAAGGTGTTTTATTTGGGCAAGAATACAATCAAACTGCTCCAAGGAGAGAGTGCTGTTAGCTGCCTGGCAGTTGAGGAGATGGAAAAACACGTTTATGAAATCCACAGGAAAGCATTGTGAAGGGTGGGCATGACTAACCTGAGCAAGATGATTGCCCCAGGAGACACATAGAGCACTCCTTGGTGCTTTTTTATATTATTTACAAGAGTATGCTGTGACAGGACAAAGGGAATGCTTTAAACAGAATAAATTTAGATTGGATGTTAGGAAAATGTTCTTCCCTGTGAGGGTGGGGAGGCCCTGGCACAGGTTGCCCAGAGAAGCTGTGGCTGCCCCATCCATGAAAGTGTCCAAGGCTGGACAGGGCTTGGAGCAATCTGGGATAGTGGAAGGTGTACACGATCTGTGAGCTGTGATTTGATGCACCTTTTGCTCCAAGGATGCTGCAGTCTTTTCTCCAGCACACAATTGTTTTTCTTTTTTCTCTAGACATCTACTGAGAAACTACTTCCAGCTTTCAGGTAAGGAAAGAAAGGGAATTCAAACACACTGAATAAACTATTTGATAGCAACAAAGTTCTGATGTAACACACACGTTGTGTGGGATAAGCCATTTTGTGGCCACTTTTGTATCATGACAATAAGGACATAAGGACCAATATTATTTCACAGGCAAAGTATCTCCAGCTGAGCAAAACACTTGAGTATGTTCTTAGTTTTAAACACATGAATAGATCCACAGCCCTTCAATTGCTGGTTTTTATTACTATGTAAAATCCTGAGCTCCTTTCTCAGAGATTTTGCTTCTTATTTCTTCTAATCAGGCAAAACTCCCAATAATTCCATAACACTCTTGAGGCGTTATGCAAGCTATTTATAGATGCTTTCAACAGAAATAACTTGGACAAATCTATCCTGCAGAGACTTCCAAGCAGTAGCAGCAGGGTGCAATGTTCCCTCTGCCTTTTTTCTATGAATCCACACTGGAAACTGGAGGGGCAAGTCAGGCAACTTAAACCTGTGAGGTATCTTGACTGCAGCTGGCAGTGGTGTGCTGGTGAATGGAATAATGCAATCATTAAGGTTGGAAAATATCTCTAAGACTGAGTCCAACCATTGACTCTGCACTGCTGTGTTCACCACTCAACCACATCCCCAAGTGCCACAACCACATACCTTTTGTACACATCCAGGGATAGGGATTCCATCCCTTCCCTGGGCAACCTGGGCCCAGGGATCACTGATCACCCTTTCAGTGAAATTTTCCCTAATATCCAAACTAAACCTTTCCTGGTGCAATATGAGTCCATTTCTTCTATCACTTGTTATCTGAGAGAGGACACTGACCCCGACCTGGCTCCTGTCAGGGAGTTGTAGAAAGAAGGTCCCCCCTGAGACTCCTTTTCTCCCTCAGCAACTCCTAATCAGACCCATGCTCCAGACCCTTCTCCTGCTCCATTGCCCTTCTCTGGACATGCTCCAGCACCTCCAGCCTCACCAGTGCCCAGCACAGAGGGACAACCACTGCCCTGCTCCTGCTGACACATTATTGCTGCTCCAAGCCAGATGCCCTTGGCCTTATTGCCCACCTCATATTCAGCCACTGTCACCAGCACTCCCAGGTCCTTTTCCAGCTTTCCAGCTGCTCATCCCCCAGCCTGGAGCTGGAGGGAGTTGTTGTGACCCAAAGACAGCATCCGACACTTGGCCTCGTGGAACCTCATACAACTGGCCTGTCCACATCCCTCTGTAAGCACAGTCAGGTTTGCTGGTCTCTGCCTGAATTGCAAACTGTATTTGTAAAATTTAGCCTGGTTTGGAATGAAAAGAGAAGATTCACCCACACATAATATCTTCAGAAGATGATGGATGTATTTAGCTAGAACAACCTACTATAAAAATAGATTCCTGGTTCTTTTATTTTGGCACAGTAACAATGAGATGTGGGAAGAGGAGAAAGAGCCTGAGAAACTCCACATCCACTGCTCCCAGCTGAGCTCAGAGACAAGACTGGAAAGCTGTATCCTCCCAAGTTCTCCAACCAGAGGTTTATCTAAGAATGTTTGAAAACTTATTTATCTTCATCTTAGGTTCCTAAGAAATGCATTTTATGAGGTTTTGAGATTCACTTCTTCATCATGCCCTCAGTAACCTTTGCACTCAGTAAAGTTCAAGCAGATAAGATAAAGGAACAAAGGGCTTAAGACACTAAATTCCTATAAGGTTTCTGAAAATAAGTAGCCAAGGAGAGAAGAGCCATCCTATAAAAGATCCTATATTTATAGGAATTAAATCTATTTTCTCACAGAGCAGAAAGCTGCTCTGCTATGTTTTGACATAATGAAACTAACATGGAAAAAAGGTATTAAAAGGTCCCAGTCATGGGAAACTCTTGAATCCTTTTGTGATGTAAAAGAAGTTAATGCTGAAACAATATCTTTGAAGATCACATCCCTAGAATTGGTATAATCTTTGCAATAGATCTTTTAATGGTAATTTCCCACCAGTTTCAACCCATGGAATAATGTTGATAGGAAAATGGGAATATCTGTTCCTCTGAAGAATATTTTCTTCTTATTCTTCACATAAATACATCACTTAAAAAAAAAATGTTCTAGCATCTCCAGATCTAGTACATAAGAGGTACATTAAAATGTGGAGTAAAAAACAAATGTTCTAGTTTGGTTCAGACTATTTTACACTTTTTCAAACTCCTTTGTCATTAAAACAGTCATATCTAGCAATGAAATGTGACTGTGGCTTTGCATTTTCAAGCAGTTTTGTTTTCTCTAGCAGGCTCCTCGGACAGCATCTGACTGAGGTTTTAGTTTGGTTCTTGGTGAGAATTTCATGCTCAGAACAAATTTAGACCATCAGGTAAGTCAAAGTTCACATGTGGAAAACTTGTAAAACATGAAAAATGTCTAAGTTTGATATAAAGCACAGATTGAATTTGAACTGAAACCCATTTGAGCATTAAACTGCCTTCTGCACTTCTGTTTCTGTCTTAAGCAAATGAGGGCAATGGTGCACTTCTCTATCACTAATATTGGTGGCTGTTTGATTGTGAAAAATAGGATTTTTTTTAGAAGAAAACGGAAAGACAGCAAGTGGTTTCGAGGCATTTCACTATAAAAAAAAACAAACCAGAAACCAACAAAGCCAAACAACTGGTTTTTTTTGCATTCTTTTCACTAAAAAATAAAGAGACAGATAATGATCTGCATTTCCAACTCTAGAACAAAACTTGAGCTCTTCCACAATAAAGAGCTCTCTGGCCCCTGGTTTCAGCTGCCTCACTGCAGAGACAACTACTGTTTACAGTACTACAGTCTGCACAGACGCATCCACAAAGTATTGGATAATCCTGAAGACATTCAGCTACTGGTTGTGTTCTCAAACAAGCTGTGTGCATCACTGGAGAGTGGTCCATGCTGGAACAGTACAGTAATTTATCTAATTTATTATCTTTCTGCTCAGGGCAAAGAAAAGTATGGGAAATTCCACAAGACACCTACTGATGAGGATAATAGAAAGCATTAATAAGGAAATGAAAAGGATAATAACTAATTTTCTCTCACCATTAGTTTTTGCTTGTGTGAGTTGGGAACAGTTACAGAACAGGCTGGGAACAAGAACACAGGCAGGCTTTGTTTTGGTACTGGGAGTTCAGTGTGACTGTACCTTCTGCCCAGTAAATGAGATAACTAGTCATTGATTGTACCTGCAACTTGGCCACTAGACAAGGATCTCAAAGGAAATATTTCCTTCTAACCTTCCATCCTTACATGGGACAAGATTATCACTATTATGTGCTGGCTTTCCCTCAGTGTTGCCATTCAAAAGGAGGCCCAGGCCACAGGAAAGGTTTTTTCCCAGAAATTACTCCAGCAGTCTGGACACAGTCCATATCCTGCTTGGAGTGCTTCATCTCAAACACTCTGACACCCAAAAGTCCCCAGGTCACTGCCTGGCACCCATGTCACACAGTGTGCCCACAGCAGTGACCTGTCACACAGCATTTCACTGCTGTCACCATCACTTCAGCCCCTGTGAACTGAAAGGAAAAATCAAAAATAGACTAAGAGCTGTTCTGCTTTCTTTGCCCAGATACTTTCCAAGAGAATGTGACCTAAGTGTGAGAAGGAAAGCTTGGTATGTGAGAAGGATGTTTTTGTTTTCTTGAGGAAGAACGAGATGTGAACTACAACTCCCACAGCTGAACTGCAAGTGAGCAGGGCTGGGGCCAAGGCAGATCATCTGCCCTCTGAGCCAAGGAGCAGTGCAGTGCAGTTCCAGCAGCTGCACCTCTAGAGATCATCCCAATCTGCTGGGGTAAATGCAGGCATAATCTTGGTTATGTAGAAACATCCATCACATCACTCTAACACTGGGATTAACACAGCAGGTGGGATTGTTGGGGTGTCCTGGGCAGGGCCAGGATTTGGACTCGATGATCCTGCTGGGTCCTTTCCAACTCAGCATATTCTATCATTCTGTGACTGATATGTGAGTCCAAACTGCCCTCTCTTCACCCAGATCCAGCTCAGGAGAAGTATTAGTTTATTGATTTCCCTTCCTGTTCTTCAGAGAGCAATACACTAAATTGGAAATCCTAGTTCAAGAAAAAGGCATCCAAAATCAGTCCACTTGACCAGCAAACACTGGGTCCCACTGCAGATCTGAGTTCTGTGCTGCAGCCTGTCCCTTCAGCCCTGAGCTGGAGCCTGTGTCCCCAGGGCAGTGAAACTGAGCATTACTTTTAGCTTGCTCTGACCTGACAGCATCTGACCCTGCAGTGACCATCACAAGTTCCTGCTCCCCACAAGCACAAGGTGCCAGGCTGGGCCCTGCTCCTGCTGACCTCCCTGTTTCCCTGGGAAGGCAGAGTCAGACCCTGCTTTTGCATTTTGAAAGCATTAAGGAGGGGATGGAATCTCAAAGCAGCTTTTCCCTCTCATCTCCATCAGCAGAGTCTCTTCTGTGTGCTCTCTACAAATTATGTGCATTTAAATATGAAATGTACTCAGTGCTTTAGTTCTTTTGTGCAATTTTTAATGCAGCTTAGGTTCTTCAAAAGCCATGACACCATTCAGACACACATGCATGTGTAGGAGCACATACACCCAATCACACACATACACCAAGAGCCTATTCTACTTCCCAAATTTTTTTAACACAAAATCAAGCATGTATTTTAGTCTCCACTGTAATTATAATCAACATCTTCTTCTAGGAAGATAAAAAGAGAAAAGTGGGAATCAGGAAAAGGGAAATGTTACAAGCCTTTTCATTAGGTTTTTATGTATTTAAAGAATTTACATTTTTAACCAGTGGCAAATTTATTTCATAGTACATAAGCTCTGAGGATCCTTTGGGATAAACAGCATGAAAGCTGTCATTTTACAACAATCATCTATTTTCTGTTTATTGAAAGTTTGCTTTTTTTTTGCGCGTGGCTGGAAATATTTGTTCGAAATGATAATTGTCAAACAGCTTGTTCTGTTTGGAATTCATTTGTTAAAGGGAAATGCTTCTGGTATGAAAATAAAGGGAACAGTGCCAGTTGATTTCTTTGGGATGCAGGTTGCAACCTGGGAGGCTGCCTGCCTTCCCTAAAGGAAGGTGTGAGGTCCCATAACTGCTCCTGCCAGAGAAGAAAACTTGCTGTGATTTTCAGAATCTGAGGAGAGGGAGCTGAAATCTGTGTATGGAGAGCTCTACAGATTATGACCTCAGTGTCTGTAACTCAGTTTTAAGGTCCTAGATGGCCATTTGCCACAGGAACTAAATGATTCCCATGTGGAATTAGTGGATGGTCTCATTCTACTTCCCACCAAACAGTGCTTACATCCCTGCTACTGCAAGGATTTCTTTGTATCAGCAGTTAAGACTTTTCTGTTCAAGCATCAGAAACAAAGAGGAGTAAAGTCTCCTTCTCGACTTATTGATGGCTTTTCAATAAGATATTAATATATTTGAGATGGTAATGAAGTAGGGTTGGGACAGGACGGAACATGAATTTGCCACTTCTTAGCCCTATACTTAATTTCTCTTTTCTTAAAGATACAGATTATTTCTGCCCTTGTCTTTGCTTCAATACACAATTCTTGGGCCTTTCACTCATTGCAAAACTGTTGTTACTGTGGAACAGAATTGATTAAAAACATCCTCATGGACTTTAAGTGTCCTTAGAGTGAGTTTCTCAACCTGAAATGCTTAATGTTTATTCCTTTCTCCTCTAAATAACCATTGTTTCCTGTACAATTAGCTCAACTTGTTGTTTGTTTGGCTTTGGATCCTGCAAGTTGCAATAATTCTTTCTGTAAGAGTTTTGTGTTTAACTAGTAAATGTAGAACACAACTATTACACATAGTAGTTTTTGACACAAATCTTCCAAAAAGGATCAGCAGAAGTTTTTCTGTGACCTCAGAAGTCACAGCCATCAACAGTTTCATTGCACATAGTGACTTTTGTGTAGATTTAAGAGATTACATAAGATCTCCAGATGCTGTTTGTTTGAAACCTGTGGTTCTTCTGATGGACCCAGTGCTATGTGTTGCTCCCAAATGCCCTGAGAGATGAGAGTTAGATGTTTTGGAAAGCAGTGACTTTCACACCAGTAAAAGCATTAATTAAGAAAACAGGGTCATTAATGTCTTTCATTATTACAAAACATCCTTAGGAACCAAAATATCACTGCAAAAATCAGCAGCAGGATGATCCCATCAGGCTCAGTGCTGTCGCTAGGCAACCCCTGACGTTTGCTTTAAGGGCCTTGAGCTGAGATATGATGGGATAGAAACCAGAGTTGATGCTTTAGAAAAAATATTAATGAACAGGTTTGTTCATGATTTATGGGAAGGGCATAGGGAGACTGGTGCAACAGGTACTGCAGCTAAATGCAAGCCTTGAAAATAATCATAACCACCTCTGTGTTCAGATAGTGTCATTGTACAGAACTGGTGTCTAGACAATGTGCCCTCATCTGAGGAGTACTGAAAACAAGGCCAGTTTGCTGCTGCCAAAAGTAAATATTTCAGAAGTTATTTCGATGGAGAACATTATTAGTCACTATGCTCTTCTTATCAACAGACTAATGTACAAATGGAAAGTGCATATGCTGTATACTTGTGGTTGAGTGAGCTCTTCATGGAGGAGATCATTCCAAACCAAACTGTCACCATTTTTAGGTGAGAGTAAAACTGTGATTCAGCTCTGGACTGCAGGAACTTGTTCTAAACTCATGAAGTGAGTACTG
>VYZS01032198.1:633-19763 GCA_013400695.1 Neodrepanis coruscans | reverse complement strand
CAAGCTAATACTTTGTAAATTAAGTCTGAGGTAACTGTAAGTCTTCATTTTTGTATTTGCTTATTAGTTTAGCATAAGTGATGGCATTTTTTTGGTTGTTTTGGTTTTCACAACTGGAGGTAAAAAATAATTTTATTGATCTCAACAGATGATGGTTGTGCAAGACACCAGACCATCGGTATGTTTGCCTGAAATGGCTATTTTTGGCAATAAGATTCATACTGTAATACGATGGGATATCCAGGTCAGGGCTGAAAAGCACCATGAGCTGTTATTTGCTTTGTAATTATACATGTAAATAATGAAGGTTGAGTTTCATTCATGTCAGACATGGAGTTGATGTGATGTTTCTCATCCAAATAAATAAGATAGTTTAGGGGTTTGTTCTCAGAGCCAGCACTGTGGGTCTGCTTTCATGATTTGGTGTAAGCCACAGAGCCTACTTGCTGCTCCAGAAGTCATTCAGGTGATATATAGGATGAGTTTGGCCTAAATAACATTTTTGATGCTTCTGTAGCAACAATGTTTTTTACTGTGATTTTTCTGAATGTGGATGCAGTGATGTTTTAAATATTCTAACTAGTTTATCCTCACTCTTCTGACAATGATGCAATTATCGGACTGAATAAATGGGGATAATAACCCAAATAAATGAAAAATCCCTTATAGAATGTCCAAAGCAAGAATACACCAGAACCGTAAGGATTTGGTAGGTGTATCTCCTTAAGAGGGCACTGCTATTTGTGGAAAAACTTGCACACCTCGGCAACATCATTATGTATCCCTAAAGTGCGTTTTACCTGTCCCATCTTACTTTATCTGGCAGAACAGATGGTTTGTTTGGGGTTTTTTGACTTCATGCCTGTATCATCTTTTGGCATATAGACAGAAAATCTGTCTTTTGCCTGAGAATAGAGATTTTTATGCTACTGATCACATTTCATTTACTTATATTGCCATCAATGCAGGTGGCTTGTAATAGCCTAAGCAGAAATAGGCAGGCTTAGCAGGAGGACATCTTAAAAGGCATTATCTCTCAAACACTGTGTAAGAGAAAAGCAATGCTTTGGCATTCTGACCATTAGCTTGTGTTGCAGTACTTCGTGCAACATAGTAAAATGTCTTCTGAATCACTCATGAAGGTGATCCCACTGGTCAGGTTGGACACACAGTCTGTAGTTTCTCTGCCCATCTTGGTTATAAGGGTGTTGAGTGATCTTGAACAGGACTCTAGCCTTTCAGTTCCTATCAGCAAAGCAAGAATAATGTGGGAAAAGCTTTTCTGTGTAACTGGTTTGCCAACTGCTTTAAACTCAGACTTTCTGTGCTAGTTGCAGTTGTCCTAATGTCCTAAAAGGGGTAGATAGCTTCTGCCGGGGTACTTCAACAAATGAATACAAGCTCTTTACTTTACTCTTTTGTAGTAGATAAATCAGTATATTCTTTTATATGGCTAACTCTCAATTCATCCAAAAGCTTTAGATAAAAGCAAAAAATACTTAAATCCTTATGTGTATCTCTAATTTCCAGCAATGTTAAGGGAGTTTAAGGCTGCAGCCTTCCAAGAAAAGTTAGGTTACTCTTCTTAAGAGAGTAATTAAATAAAGTCACTCAGTTAGGATAGGAAAAAGGCAAAATATCTAAAGTTTGGGGCCTGCCCCAAACAAGACTTTCATGGTATAGGGCAGTTCTACTTATTGTTGTTTCTCTCTTGGCAAAATGAAGGTGATTCCTCATTTTATTGATGCTTTGATGAATACCTAGTTAATGCTTGGNTTCTCATTTTCCTGCTATCACATGTACACATGTTGATAAGAATAACAGATTTCCCTGGCAAACAAATAAATTGAAGTGCTTTATTTACAACGAATAATAGAAAATTTGGTAATTAAACATGCAAAGAAATTATGTGCTACTTTATATACTTTGTATTGAAAGAAATCTTAATCAATCTTGATCATTTTCTGAAAAGCAGCATCTATAGAAAATGTTTGTTTCCCTTTCTTTGAGGTAATTTTTTAGGCTTATTCAAGCAATCTTTCAGAAAGAACTGAAGGTTTTAATGAGTTTTCTTTTTTGACCTTCCTTTTATGCTCATTGAATAAGTCATTCATTGAATAAGTCATTCACATCATCTGCACCATTATTCCTGGAAGTATCGCACCGGTATAAAAATGAAGTATCTTAACTCAAAAAAATGCTTGTAGAATAACAGCACAAGCGGGGATGGGGGTGGGGGACCAACTAAAGAAAAAGGAGAGAAAAGCCTGACCATGTGTTTATTTTGATTGCTGCTTATTTTACCAGTCAAGTTTCAGATAAAAAAGCATTTCATGCTTTATGGAATGCAATCTATTACAGAGCATGGACAAACACACTAAATCGTGTACCACAAAATAACAAGCTTTTGTGAGTACAGGCAGGGCTGCTGTTTATATTGTGAGATTCAAACTTTTAGTTAGATAATTTTTGGCAGTGACACTGCCTAGTCTGTTACTTAGACTCCAGTTAATCCTGACTTAGAAGAAAATGAAAGTCCATGTAGGACCTTTAAAATCTTAGCTTAACTTTTATACTGGGTTAAGAGATGATTTAGAGTATGTCACATTAAAGACTATAATTCTTAAAATCTTTCTATTGTCACAGGCATTAGGTCTTTAAATGCTAACACTGTTTTTACATAAAAATTAAGGGATTAATACTGAGACGAACTACAGAGTAACTTTTAGTGGCCTTAGTTAAACATTTGTTCTATTTAAGCTCACAAAAGATGACAAAGAAGGTATTAGTGTTTTCTGCTTTTTTAACAGAGTAACAAGGGCTTCAATGAAGAATAACAGAATGAAGTAAATAGACTACTCTATACAGTTTGAACACGTATATATGTACTTAAATATGCCAGTGAAAGAAGGAACATAGAAAAGATAATCTGCACAGGTTTGGGTTTTTTGGTTTAAGGCAGAGAAACTTGCTTTATCTCTCAGTGCTATCTTGATTTTCTCCATTATCATTTTAGTAAGAAAAAAAATTCTCTTTGGGGACACAAGAAGGAATGTGTAACCTGGTTTACAATATCTTCTATTTCTGATTCTCTTTTCCTTATGATAAAAAGCCCCACCGACCCAACACCAAAAATCCAACCAAACCAAATTCCACCATTATTTGGGGGCTTCCTTATGGAGATTTCTCAAATCTTGCATTTATTCATCTAAGTCTGATAAATACATATTTTTAAAATATCTCAACCTTGACTCCCTTTCCTAACTCCATTTTTATTATCACAGTATCTATTTTAATGGCTATTAAGCTACAAAGTCCGTACCTTATCTTTGTCAGTTAATATATCTAATTCCACCATCCCAGAGGCAATAAACCTGAAGCTAAAGCCTGCAATATATTAAAGAATCAAGAACGCTTATGCAGAACAAACAGAGGATTTAGCTTGGATAAACAGCAGAGAGCTCAGTGTCTTTTATGTCCAGAGCTCAGGACTGGATGAAGAAAATGACTATAAATCATCCCTGTGAAACAACGTAACATAAATGTTGTATGTTTATTTAAAACTTTATACAATCATTTATCTGGGCTATAGCTCAGTTTCAAAAAGTGGTCTGCTGTAATGAGGTATTGAGACCAGCAGTGATCAAGAGTAGAATGATATATGGTCTTCAACCAGAATTTGCTTATGGGAAGAATGGAAAGCACTTAAGCAGACACCAAGTATCTATAGCCAGTAGATCACGTGGGAGGATAAAGCAATAATAACAAAAACTTTGATAAATTTTTTCCTGTTTCTCTTCAAAATATCACATTTCTTGTAATGTGACATTGTTTTGAGAGCTATGCAGCCAGCAATTTATGCCTTAATTTTCACACTTGAATAAAGACTGATTTGTTGTGATTGTCCGAGGTATAATATGTTGCTCCACCAGACTTAAAAAAACAGGCTAAATCTTTATCTGGGCTTACATTCCAGGGAGAAGTGCTCTTAAAATATGCTACTTGGGTTTTTTTCTCACAGCAAGCACCCCTGTGGTTTCATTGCTGGTAGTTGCTAATTTTTTTTTCTTTGAGAAATTGAAGAGCCACTGATAATACCTTTACTGCCTAAAGGAGACACGCAAAAAATATAAAGCTGCTTTTATTTCAGAAGGTCTTTCCCACAAACACTTTGCTCCCTGGAGTCTTCCAGAGAAGAGCCTGAAGCATCTCAGATATTAGTGTTTGGCCCTTGGGGTGCCCAAGCACTTATCAGGTGCCAGGATAGGGTTTAGCCATGATATCCCAACTGCAAGTGTGCCTAGCCAGGTCTGATTCAACTTTCATTGTGTGGACATGCTCTTGCACACAGGGATTCCCACTACAGTATATTTTATCTTGTGTTTCAATATTGTTCCAGCAGATCTTCCTCAGTGGAAATGCATTCTGTGGCACAGGGAAATCCCAACCAATGCTTGGTAAAGTGTCTTTGGCAGTGGCAGCTTCTGCTGTGGCTGCAGTCACCATCCTTCTCCCCAAGTGCTGCATACAAAGATTTTCAACTCTGCCTGACAAATCTTCCTCACTTTGACAGTGCTTTTAGGCCCCAAACTCAGTTTCCAGAGCTGATCTGGTGACAATTTAAAGCTTAAACTCTCTCTATTACCAAATTAATGTTGATTTAAGCTGCTCTCTGTTACTCTAGTGGTATTATTTGATTTTGCAGGACCACAGACTTGTTAATAGTTAAAGTTATATAGTTATATATAGTTAAAACCCATAAAAAATAGTAAGTCAAGTTACACCATTTGGACTTAAATTTTTTTAAAAATTTATTTTGTGGCCCATGGAGATGAGGGTCTGTAGGCATGGGGCTGACTGAAGCAATGTATTTCCTGACAAGAACATCAGAGGTGAAACCTTTCACTCTGTTTCCACTCCACAGTTGACAGCACCCTGTAAAACAGTGCTATAGAGAGCACAGGCTCATAAATACTTCTATGCCTATGCAACTCAGGAGGTTTTCAAGAAAATATATTTATTATGTCAATAACAATAAAAAAAATTACTTATTCAATAATTCATAATGGTTTCAGAGGTGCTGGAGGCTAGTATGGCTCACTTTAAATAACTTCTAAATGTAGATTATTTTTATGACAGACTGAAATTACTTTCTGGTGTACATTTATTTGAGCTTTAATTTTCTTATTAACCCAACATGTACTAAAAATGAAGATGATGGTACTACTGTCTTTCTCCTGCTGCTCTTCCAGAGGCAAGTAACAAAATCTTAGACAACTGTTTTGTGGAAATGAGATCTTGAAAGTTCCTCCATGCTATTGACACCAGAGCAAACTCTTGTCATTTTTTCTAGTAGCTAAAACTGTTTTGTATTTCTAGCATCTGGGTGTAAACAAACATCTCTACAAGAAATAGGAAAGGCTGGATCTTATATGGGAGCTGCTGCCCAAACCCCCCACTGACTGTACAATGCACCCCTGGTGCCCAGGACAGCCCTGGCACAGCTGGAGCATTCTTTGTGACTGAGGCACCTGAGGGAGGGATGGAATGGCAAGGGACCATTGGGAGACAAGTTGATGTGACCTTGTGTGACAAGGTGCTGTGGGGAGCAGGACAGTGCCACAATCAGGCCCTTCCAAGCTTCACGGCCTGATCCTGATCTACCCTTTGCCTGCACAAAGCACATTGTGAAACAAAAATTACTTCAATAAAGAATAGTTTAAAGTGCCTCTGAAGTCCGTCCGTGTCCATCCCCCCCTGCCTCCTCCTTAGAATAAGGAGAAGCTGATATATCTTCTGGAAAGCAGAATCAAAGAAAGGGCAGGAGGCAATGGGAGAAGAATGGATCCTTCCATGCAAAAATTTGACCCGTCTCCCTAAGGCAGGTTGATTTCTTTTTTTTTCCCTAGGTGAAGCATCAAATTTAAGATATTCTGTTTAGCATGTATCTATATCCCAGCAACCACAGCATTTTAAGTGGGCCCTGTTGTGATAGTGTTTGAACCATCTGAAAACAGCATTTATTTTACACATAGGAAAGCATGCTGGGAGCAAGTTGAGGACAGATTTTCTTGCTTGTTGTTGTTCAAAGTAAAATTTTACAGACTAATAGGTTTTTAATTTACTAAACGTGTCTTTCTATTGAACAGGACACATATAGTGTACTCTTCTTCAATTTGAAATTACTTTATTAGTTTAATTTTGCACATGCAAAAAATATGCAAACACAGGAATCCATAAATAAAGGCACAGTTAAAAATAAACCTTACTCCAGCACCAATAAAAGCCAGCAACAAATATTTGAAAACTTGAACTCTGTACAAGTATGCAAGAAATCCACGTGGAGCCTGGTTGGAGCCAGTTTCTGGGCAGGGAAGTGTGACAGAGGAGCACGTGCGAGGCCAGAGCCGGGGTTGTCCCCAGGTGGCAGAGCTGCCCCATGCAGTCCCGGGGGCCTGAAGTTCGGGTGCCCGAAGGCTGCAATGGGCACCCTCCTTTTCCACATCAACACTGCTGCATCCAAGGCTCTCCTCTCCAGCCTGCCACACTGCCCGCCCCAGCGATCTGGCTCCCTGCGCCACCGTGAACAGAGAGCACCCTCTCTATTTAATCACTTAAGAAGTTACTTATGATATGCAACTAAATATTTAGTTGTGCAGAGGACAGCTTGTCACAGACAGCTTTGTTGCTAATGTATACAAAAACTGGTATGGCACTGGCTTCCTCCCTGTGTACACAGAGCTACACACACTGACCGCAGCCTAAATAAGCTGATTTATTTATTTCAGTTATTTGATAAGTGCATCATACCTCAAACCCTACAAAACCACTTTAAGAGGATTATAAATTTTATGATGTGAAAAGATTACCCTGAGTGTGCTGAGCAAAGTTTATATTCAGAGACTGTGCAGGAGGTGAGACATTCACAGGGGCTGGGGAAAGCAGGCTTGGTAGATCAGAAAGGGATTGTCTTTGTTGCTGCACCTCGTGTCGGATTTTTTCTTTCTCTTTTCTTCCATTACAAGAATGGCCCTCAAATTGTTAATTTTATGACTTTCCTCTGCCTTATACTCAGCAATAGGAATTTCAGAATCTGCACCTTTTTAAAAATAAGGAACCATTATTTCACGGTCAAATGAAGGGAGGCTCTGGGGGTTACCTGAAAGGGGGAACTGTAAGGCTTATCCTAAAGTGAGGGTATGGGGAGAGTGGCTAGGCCACAGGGGCCACAGGGCTTCATGAGCACATCACTCCCATGCACAGTATCCCGGGGAAGCCTGGGACAAACAGAGTAGAGATGCCAGATATTCACCCAGTCTTTGTGGGAGCTGTCCTAACATCCCTCCCCATGGTGAGCACCAGCATTCTCCACCCCTAGTGCAGCGGGAGAGGATCCAGAGGAGTCAAGAGATAATTGCAGAGCTGAGAAGAAAGCTTTGCTCTGGCCTTGAGCTGACACTTGTCCTCATAGCGTGTGGCTTTATGACACAATTGTGTCATAAAGTGGCAGGGAAGGAAAAATAATTTAACCTTTTTAACCCTTATTGTTGAATGTTTGACACATGCTCAGGGAATAACTGTAAATAGGAGGGAGGTTAATTGAACAAAGTACCTGATGTATGTTTCCACCTATCCTTTTTAAAAGAATAGACTCACACAGCAAATGTTTAAGGCTGCACTCTAACAGGGCAATGTGGAGAAAATACAGAAAAGACAAAAGGAGCAGCAAGTGGCCCACAGCATCACAGAGGTTTTCTGATCTCAGAGGGCTTTGCTCAGCTGCTGAGGCAACACGCAGGGAGAGTGCATGAAGGTTTTGCCTGACTTCATGCCTCTGTCATGGCTGCATCACAGGAGGGTCCCCAATCCCAGGGCTCCCAATACGCTCTCCCCTTCCTTTCCCCGCCAGACACTTGGGTGATGCTGCCCCATAGAGCTCCATTATGCCCAGCACTATGCAGTCCACAGCACTCTGCTGTGACTAAAAAAGCATTTATATTGTATTCTGTCTCCTGTGTCTTTCATAAGAGAGTTTTTATGTGTCACCAGAAAATACTGGGTGACACACTTTATTAGCCTCATGATACTGTGGCCCATCAATACTTGTCCAGGCCTGATGAGATCATGCTATGATTGTTAATCAGAGCAAAGGAAGGAGGTGGAGTAGTGGGAAATACCTCTATGAAAGAATCAATTATAGAGAACAGTATTGCAGGTAAGCATGCAATATGTATTCCAGTGTAAAACAGGCAGCCAATCAGCCCATCACTTAAGTTCAAACATAACTTTTATATAATAACAAACATTCCTTTTTTCAAGGAGAAAAGAAATACTGCATTAGCAGAACATGCTGGTGATCAGAGAGTGTTTCTTTCAACCATTATCAGCCTTCTTAAGACCCATTGTTTAGGAAAGCACTTAAGTGCACAGCTGGCTTTAAACAGATGGAGTGTTGTTGGGACAGTCTCATTTATTCTTCCTTAGGCTAAAAGGCTTCAGCTTAAAAGATTGCCTGGCATTGATTACTCATGTGGAAGGGTGATCTTGTCTTGAGTTTTTCCTCTTCAGCAAGGACCTGTTTCCTGGAGAGGGGAGTGATTAATTTTGACTTCCTTGCATCTTCTTAAAAATTCAGAGCAGGAGTTGACCCTACTGCTGAAGTGGTTCTGAGTGTCCCATGGGTGAGGTGAGGGATATGACAATGACAGTACAACCACATAGTGGTCACCAGGATGTATTTAAGCAGCATGGCTCCATCTGACATTTGTTTTCAAAGCCCACTACTGTTGCTTTATGCTGTTAGTGCACAGTTCCTCTACGCTGTATTTTTTCATCCTGTCCAGGGTCAGAGAGGGGTAAGATTTTTTGTGACAGAGCAGTGGAGATTGAGTGGGGGTATGAGTTTTTTCAGACTGCAGCAGAAATCGACAGCTCGTGCTCGTAGCTCATCCCTCCAAGTGCTTGCTTGGGTTCCTATGAGGACCCTTTAGATTGTTGTCAGTGAGAAAAGCCCATGATACTTTGGTGGCACCTTGGATGAAAACCGTATTATTTACGTAACCTGTTTTGCAACAAAGCTGAGGACAAAACAAGATGTTCGGCAGTTTACATCCCTCAAAGTAGTGCAGGCCAGGCTGATGAGAAGTGTCAGGATGATTATTCAGTGCTGTCAGCCTACGTTAGCACTTTATCTGATTTAAGAAGTAAGAATATCTATATCTGGTTTAAGTAGTACAAATATCTGTACCTTAGACTCTTCTTGCTGATTTGGTGTGATGTTGAGAATTTCACGAAAAAATTCTGAGAAAAGAATTAGAACAGACCCTGGTAACTCATACAAGCAGAGTGCTTGCAACACTTATCACTGTATTTTTCCAAGGGTAAATAAGACTTTATTTTACAAGAGTGGGACCAGAAGACTTGCTTTTCAGTAGCAAAAAACCTAGAAATCTTACTGCATTGTTTTTAGTACTGCAAGGTCCTACTCTATTAATGTGGATCCTTTGGACATCACACTGAGAAACAAATGAGTGCTTAACAGTCCTAGGAGAACAAATACAGAGGAGAGAAATAAGCCATACACAATAATATCTCCTGAGCCAGCTGAAATATTTCAGAGAGTCCCCAGAGCTATTTTAAGAAATTCTTATAAAAAACTTTTGGTCTGAGCTATGTCAGCACTTCTAGAGATTCCCTAAGGAATTTTGGCAGAAGGTACTCAGCCACAGTTAATAAGGTCTCTATCTTCACAGCACAGTGAATGGGCTCTTTTGAGTGTTAGATGCAGCATCAAATTTTGTTCTTTCATTAGAGGAGAGGAGTAGGTTTTGAAAAGTGCATTTCTTCCAGATTAAATTAAATATATGAGCTTCATGAGTATAAAAAGAAGCAGAAAATCTTAAAAAGTTCCAAGTGAAAAAGCCCCAAAGAAACAAACAAAAACCCCAAAGAAACAACAAAACAAAAACAGACAAAAAGCCCCACCAAGAACCAGAGACCAGCAATCATGAATCAGTTACAAGCCAAACATAATTAGTTTCACTGAAAAGAACTTGCCTGTATACTGACCAAGGGCATAAAAATAAGTGCATCTCAATGAGATGCAAATACGTTTCTCTGTGACCTCTAGGACCTGCTTATCTTTCTGGGAATCTGTCTTTCTCTTCAGCTCTGAGGACTGGAATTGTGCATTTAACAATAGCAACCTACATCCAGGGCTCTTCTGGAACAGAGGTAGTGAAAAAATCACTCCTGTTCAAGTCCTGATGTAAGTGATGACTGCACTGGGTACAGGGACAACAAAGCTGTTTAAAAGCATAAATTTACTGCCCATTGTTTAGCACAATTCCTGCAGGTCCCATGAAATTTTTTTAAATGGATATCAGATACTAGAACAAAGCTGAGAAATCAAATACAAATCTGCTTTGCTCAGGGCAAAATCCTGTGTTCATAGTTTACTCCTATTCCTTGTAGAAATATGCCACTTAGGAGTGCATCTGATAAACAGGGGGGAAAAAGCACTAATTATGCCAGTTTTGGCAGAATATTTCAGTTCAGAAGGGACCATTAGATCATGCAACCTCATTTTTGTGTGTCGGGGGCTTTATATTTAATCCAGCTATGCTTGGATAGGACCCAGTAGCCCCTTTGGCTGGAGAACACTTTCTTTGGCTAAAGCATATCTTTCAGAAACACTCTCAAGCTCAATTTGAGGACATGGGCTTAGGTACTAAGCATCCTGCCTGCCCACATGCAGATCCTACATATCCCCTCCAGGCTGGTGGCAGGAGAGCTCTTCAGCAATTCTGGCAAGACCAGATCCTGAAGCAGCCAGCAAGAGGAAGAAAATTTTTCAAAACCCATTCGCAAACAATTTTCACTAAACACTTCCGTAAACCTTCTGGGCTCTGTAATTCAACACTGACTTTGAGCTCCAGCTTTTTATTGGCAGTGTATTTTGGCTTGATCTCATGCCTCCAATACTGAAAGCCAAATTTTGAATATTAAACTGTTGACTTGACTATGAGTTAGATACACTCTCAGTCCAAGTACAGCAGTTCTTGAATCTGTTTGTACTGATTTACAGTGAAAACAGTCTTTCAATATACTTTTTCAGTTTTTCCTCTTTTTCTATCAGAGTAAAAATTAACATGAGTTAATTTAAACTGTTTTGCTTTCCGTTGAGTTCTGTAGTCCTTATATATGAGGATCTGACTGTTGTAAGAGTGATGTTTTTAGGTAATTCCCCACTGTCTTTAGGTAATTCCCCAATCCCTGCCATGCCAAATATATTTCATACAAATAGAGTAAAAGGTGATGGAAAAAATTGAGAGTGTGCAATGATCATAAAGAAACAGGTTTACAAGCAACAAAAGTTATAGAGATACATTTTTGTAATCAGATAAAGAAGGACAGATTTCAGATCAAGGACTCACTCCATGTCTTTATTTCCTCCATATCCCTTCTGATCAGCAGTGAAGAGGAATAACAGTTTTTATTTACAACTTACAGTTTATTTGTCATGGGCAAGAGATAAATTTTTAGTTAAATTTAGTTTTGGATTTAACACACAGAAATCTGCACACAATTTTGTTTTATTTCATATTTTGTTTTGTCTCTGTCATCTCTGGGGCTCAAGTGACACCTCCCTTAAATGCCTCCATGTGTTCTGCCATGGCCGCACAGTGACATTCACTTTTCATTTTGTCCTTCTCATGGAGAAGAGGTGATCACTTTGTTCCCAGCCCTCAAGGCACCTGAGTGTACTGGCACCATGTTGGCTGTGCCCTTAAAATAAAGTGCCAACGAGAGGCAAACAATGAAAGATTTGCCACTTGAGTCATGGGGTAAGGGTAATTTAAATCAAATAAAAGATGTATGTATGTACAAAATATGTATATGTATTTCTGTGGTTGGCTTGTTTTACTCCCTTCATTTTGCCTGTCTAATAATACAACACCATGTTCGTTTAAAGCTAACTTAGGAAGCTGTGTAGCATAAGGGACTCATAAATTTTTATTCTTCTGGGAACTTGCTAAGGCACTTGAAGTGTTCCCAAAATAAGGTGGACAAAGTGTTTGCTGGTGAGACATCACATGGCAGCTTTAAGATGTCTATCACTCATCATACTAGTTTTCTATTTTTTTTTCCTAACAATTCATTATATCTCTTGGGAAAGTGTACCTCAGAAAACTGTTGTGGGAATAGAATTATAAGTCTTGGTCTGGTAAATGGAAACATGATGTTTTGACCACTTTCCCCACCCAAAACACCACAACAGTTCAGCACAGCTCTTGACAGTCAACCATTCTCATTAACCAGACAGGTGCTGCTCTGCTTTTGCACTTATTCTGTCCAGGGCATGTTTGCATTTCTCATTAATTCATTAGCTCCCTTTTGGGAAACATCCATTTACAATCAATAGAAGTCAGTAGGTAAACCTAAATATTTGCAGAGGCTATGCCTAATAAGATCATTCAGCAGCAGCTGACAGGGACAGGAGTGCATCCTTGGAAAAAACCTCATGCATGTATATATGTGCACAAACATATGCACATTTCTCACACACTCACACGCCACTTCTCTTTTCTGCTCCTCAGAAATCCTGTGCCTACAGGGGCACCCATGAACACAATGCGTGTGCAATGCAAGAATGTCACTGAAGTTAAACTTCCACATATGAATAAAACTAATGGTGCTATTTAAATACAATAAAAACATGCAGAGCTGCACTGCCAAGTTGTACAAAGCCACACTGCAATGTGTCGGTTGTAAAGATTTCTAAGGAGCCTGGGTTTTTTTGAGTAATAGTAGTTGGAGAAATGCACTTATCTGAAGAATGAGACTGTTATAGGTTTCTGTAAATCAAAGCGTAGCCAAAGAGCAGTTCCTTAATATCCATTTTCCATTTCAACACTTTGACTACAGCACACACACTGGGCTAAATCCTGCTCAGCTCACATAAGTAGTCCACTCAAATCAATGCTGGCATGACCGACACCATGTAAATGCAGAAGATAGGCTGAGTGACTCCTTGCAAGAAGGAACTGGAGTATTTTCTGTTTTCTGCACACAAATATTGGAAGTGGTACCAATTTCTTTGCTAGATGGGCTCAAGCCATATAAGGTTGTTGTTAAACTGAGCTCATGGGGAGTGAGGTAGTTCTGACGGACTGAAACATAGAAAACAGCATAGAATCAACATCTGCCATGTTTTGGAGCTTTACTACCTCTCTTGCACCCTCAGTGGTGCACCTGCTGCACCATTAGTGGTTGCCCTTGTAATTCACAAGGAGTGATCACTGAAAGCCCTTAGAGGTACTTTTGAGATAGGTATAAGTATTTTTCCCTCAAAATTTCCACTTGGGGTTTTCAGTGCCTTTGAAATGACACTCCCATCCAGCACAGCTTCTTGCCACAGGTGTGCATGAAACTTGCTCAGCTTCCCATTTGAGGAATATTTGGGCACATTAAAAACAGCCGCTTTGGGAAACCCACTCTTGCACAAAGCTACCATGAGAAGTATGTGTCATGGGAGGTTGTGCAACGAGGTCCAATCTGAGCCACCACAGGCGAGAGGTTGCATGGGGAGTGGAAGCCAGGTCCTGGCACCATGTACTTGCCAGCACAGCAGCCACTACCTGTGCCACAGCACGTGTAACTCCCTGCAGTGACTGCCCTGCTGGCCTGCCTATAGGCCAGCAGAAAACAAGGGCATTTGTAAAGTGTTTTTTACAGATTCTATTATATACTATTATCCACAGGAAGCCTTAGAAAAATCTAACACTACATTCGCTTCTAAGGTGCATAATAGATGTAAATTCTTTTTTTAAATCATTTTAATGCAATCATTTGTTGGGCCTTAGGGTAAAATTACATTTCACAGCTCCCTTGTTCCCATGCTATGTTAAAAAAGAGATTGATGTCTGAAATTTCAACTGTATTTGTCTTACGAATTTGTCCGACTCCCTGGAGAATAATTGTCTCATATCATTTGAAGGCTGGTAATTCTTTTGGAATGACCTCTGTGTTATAATTACAGCAAGGGTACTAGCATGTAGCTAGGCAAAGTGAAAGTTAATGTTCTTGGTTTCTAGCTTTGTTATTTTTATTAAATTGTTCCCCTTTAAAAGAAATACCTGGAGATATGGACTTTTACTCAAGAGGGCTTTTTCAGATAACACAAAATGTCGTTTTTCCTGTAAAACACTTACATGCATTAACAATTATCTGAAGGGTGCAATTTATTCTTAAAGTCATTGTGCATTTCTGGAATATATTAGCAGGATTGAAGACTTCAACATGTCATTTGCCTCAGGATTATTTATTTTATCCCACCTCAAATGTTTCAAATTTTTTTGAATATATATTCAGCCATGGCTCATGTCATTTTTCTATCATGATATGGGATTGAACAGAGAATAACCTAAATGTACCTTCTCCTTAGGAAAGAAAATCCTGCAGAGATGGGAAAAAATCTAGAGAAAACTAGTGAGCAGATCAAAAGGAAAAGAAAATTAGATGTGCACTTGAAGAAGTAACAAACAAGAAGATGCAATTTGGCATACTGCTTTGTCCTCTTTGTGTTGGTGTCTGTGGACTATCAGCCCATCTGTCTCAGCAGTGCTGGGGCTGTGCGAGTGGGTGCAGAGAGAAAACCCCCTCCCTGCAACCATGGGGGCACTCTCACTGACATGAAGGCACGGGGATGTAGAATTACTGTTACCATTATAACAATTTACATGCTCAAATCCTGTCTGCCTCAGCAAAGTGATAAATACCTCAAAATATTATACATTATAGGGTCTATTTTATTCTTGATTTACAAGGTCAATTACCTATACTAACCTCTCTTAATGTTGGCAAGAATTTATTTTATAAATCTTCAGCGCTCCCAGAAAGGATATGGGAGTCAATTTGGCATGATTCTTCTCTCCAGGGACACAACCAGCATCTTACCTCCCCCGACTGTAGTTTTGACGTACATTTTTTGAGTGATATTTAAAGGTGAAAATATGAAGGTTTGGTGAATGGGAAGGGGCTGCATGCTTCATTTAAAAAGAAAACCCAGACTCTGCTTAATATATTTACTGCATTATTGTTCTAAAATGGGAACATTTACCAATTGTTATATTAAAAAATGAGAATATCTTTAGTATTTTTTTAGCCTCTACCACTGTGAAACTGTGATGTCTTGTATTGGACATTCATTATTTATTAGTGGATAAGACTTTCGTATGCATTATGGCCTTAGACCAGCTCAGTTATAACTCTGTGAGTGTCTGAATATTGGTGCTCTCAAACATTAGAGTAGCCCGTATTCACTATTAAGGGATCTGAGTGTGTAACTGTATAATAATAATTAAATAAATAATACTCCATCCTTCGTGCTTTCTTGAAAAATATCCTTGTTCAATGCCTTTGTCCAGTGAGCAAAAACTAAAATTTAGACTTCTGAAACTGGCTTAAAAATCTTTAGGGATAGCCCATGTTACCCTATGCTTGTAGGCAACAAGAAACTTTTGATCCAGGTTTCAGAGGCTGAGTTCATCTTTATTTTTGAGTCGTATTTTCTGATAATCCTAGAGAGTTATGTCCAGTTTCCAAGCTAGTAACAGCAATATATGATTTCATAGTTTTTGGCTGATTTAAAGCATATATGTCTTTTGTTAACTTAGGACAAGAGAAGCTCAAATTTATGTCATAAATGGCCTAGAACCTTCACAAATGTATAGGCATAAATTCACTAAAAATAAAGCTTCCTGAAGTTCTTTAGTTAAATGATTTGCTATATTTGTAAAGCAGTCTTGCACAGAGGCAGTGTGGTGACAGAATTAGAAGAAAATGAGAAATTTTGTTGAAGCATAATGAGAATTAATGTTTTGGCCATTGAACTTGATGGATATGTTGGAAAAATAGTTAAAGTGCTTGCTGTGTTAATGTCAGCTGACATAACAATTGTTTCCAGAGAACCAGACTTTTGGATCCTCATATGAAAGCACTGGGGAACTTGAACAACACAAAAGAATGTAAGATTTGGAAAGAATGGGGGCAGGGGAAGGAAAGAAAAACATTATAAGTTTGGCTACCTCCAGCTCATTTTTCCCCATTGAAATAATGAACATAAGATTGTCTCAGCATCAATCTATATCAAGTTTGGAGAGAGCTTCAAGACCAATGTCTTGAGCATAAAAACCATCCCATGCACTCACCAAACTGCACCAAAGTCTCTTTAATCCCTATCTGTAGTCCTGCACTGAAATGAAAACTGGTTTATACAGTGAAAGGTAATAAAGACCTCAGGGAAAAAGCTTGACTAGCAAAAGATTGCTCTCTTTACTCAGAGGAGCCAAAAGCAGTGCAAAGAGGTTAGTGCTGTGCATGCACAGCAGGGGGGCAGAAAGGCAGCCCTGACCTTTTTCCGCAGCGCAAGCCCGCCACTGACCTGCTCAGTGGAGATGAAGAAGACAAGCAGCATCCCTCAGAGGCTGTAGCCTTGGAGCCAAACATTTCATTGCCCTGAAGTTTTCAGTCTTCATCTGTGCTGGGCTTCAGCACCCAGGAGTCAGACTGAGAACTCCCAGAAATCTCACATCCTTTGTAAATTCCATTCTGCAAGGAAATTTGTCTTTTTTTTTTTTTTTCTAAGTGCATCATATAATTCAAGATGCTATGGAAGAACTTTATTTGGTCTGGATCAACTGGTGTTTGAGCTGGCAACAGCCCATAGACGGCCATAGTTATCATGTTGCACACACTCATTAACCTCCCTGTTTAAAATAATGAACAGAATATGCATAACATTACCATTTTTTTCATAAGTGCAAAACCCAGAAGAATCCAAAAATCACCAGAATAAAAATTTACAGTACTGGGGTAGTTGGAGGACAATCTATTATTGTGGCATTTCCAAAATCAGTAACTTTTGATTGTGAGGAGAGATGTCTTCATTCTCGTACCACATGCGTACAAAATGCATCCTATTTCTTTCCCATAGACTGGAGAGTTATCAGTGGAAAAGTGCTAAAAAACATATAATCTCTATCTTCTCTCTCCCACACATTTTCTGAAGCCAAGTAGGAGTCTTCATGTCATCCATTTGGAATTGTTCTTCTGTCAGGGCAGCAAAGGGATTTAAACCACACACTGCGTGCAAAGAGGAGCTTTGTTGCTCATGCGTTGGCTTCAGTGTTCAGCTCTTGTGATCCTGCACAACTGAGAAAGGGGTTTTGATGGGATGACCCTTGGTTACCACCCCCTATTTGGGCGGTGATGTGCAAGATTGTCTTTCCAATTTATTTCAGTGATTCCCAGAAGCAGCTGTGAAGCACTGTGAAGTAGAAAATGTTCTTACTGCATGTTTTTTGAAAGGTCTAACCCACTGAGGGCAAGTGTGTTGTTATAGACTTAAGGTTTTAAAGCTTTCCTGATCCCCATACATGGGAATCCTGTAGGCTCCTACACTCCCCACATACATGCTTCTTGCATGTGATGTACACCCACAAGTTTTAAAGTAGCTAGTTTCATTCTTGAAATTGCTTAAATAGCCACAGACTGTATTTCACAAAAAAAAGGCTCTGGTTAGCCCTAGCTGCTTATACATTGCTTTGGTCATGGATAGTGTTTTTGTAGAAGAGCAAGAGAGATGACACTGGTAAATTCAGGCCTGTCAGCCTAACTTCAGTGCAATGACTGGTAAAATTATAGAGTAGATTATTCTGTGAGTTATTGAAAAATAGCTGAAAGGCAACACAGTTCTTTGGTCACAGCCAGCAGGGCTTCATGAGGGGAGTCCTTGCCAAACCTGATTTCCCTTTACGACAAGGTAACTCACCTAGCTGATCAAGCAAAGCCAGTTGGTATAATCTTTCTGGATTTCAGTAAAGTTTTCAATACTGTTTCTCACAGGATTCTTATGGACAAAATATCCAGCCCACAGCTGGATAAACACACCATGTTGTGGGTGAGCAATGACCTCGTGGATCGAGCACAGAGGGTAATAGTGAATGCAGTGACATCAGACTGGTGGTCTGTCACTAATGGAGCTCCACAGGGCTCCATCCTTGCCCTATTTCTCTTCAACATCTTAATGAATAACTTGGATGCAGGACTCAAAGTTATACTAAGCAATTTTGCAGGCAATACTAAATTGGGAGGAGCTGTTGACTCCATCAAAGGCAGGGAGGCCCTGCAGAGAGACCTTGACAAATTAGAGGACTCGGCATTCACCAGTCTGGTAAAGTCTCACAAATACAAGTGCTGGATTCTGCACCTGGCATGGGGAAACCCTGGATATATGTACATAGTGGGGAATGAGATGGTGGAGAGCCACCCTCTGGAAAGGTATCTGGGGATCCTGGTCAGTGTCAAGTTGAATCTGAGTCAGCAGTGTCCTGGCAGTCAGGAGGGCCAAGAGTGTCCTGGGGGCATCAGGCAAAGCATCACCAGCTGGTAGAGGGAAGGGATTGTCCCACTCTACTCTGCACTGATGTGGCCTCAGTTTGAGTCCTGTGTGCAGTTTTGAGTATCACAACATGTGAAAGATATAAAGCTACTATACAGTGTTCAAAGCAAGGATGTGAAGATGCTGAAATCCCTTGAGGGAAGGCCATACAAGGAGTGGCTGAAGTCATTTAATATGTTCAGCCTGAAGAAGAGGAGACTGAGGGAAGACCTTGTAACTGTCTACAACTTTCTTGTGAGGGGAAGAAGAGGTGTAGGCACTGATTTCTTGTCTCTGGTGACCAGTGACAGGATATGATGGAATGGCATAAAACTGGGTCAGAGAGATTTAGGCTGGATATCAGGTAAAGGTTTTCCTCCCAGAGAGTCAGGCCACTGGAGGAGGCTCCTCAGGGCAGTGGTCACCTCACCAAGCCTGTCTAAGTTCAAGAAGCATTTGGACAGTGTTCTGTCCCATAGTGTGATTGTTGGGGCTGCCCTCTGCAGAGCCAAGAGTTGGACTTCAGTGATCCTTTGTCAGGCCCTTCCAACTCAGTACATTCTGTGATTATATGACTCAAGCCCTGTTGCAAATCTCTTCTTAGAGGGATTCCCTTGCCCTGTCTCCAGCTTATTCATCTTTCCTTCACATGGAAAACATGAGAAAAACATGAGTATCTTTCCCTGTG
>VYZS01032195.1:7298-23896 GCA_013400695.1 Neodrepanis coruscans | reverse complement strand
GTAAAACCACCACACTGAACAAGCTGACTCCACTACCTTCCAAATAGCAGTTCAAGTCCTCTTATGGCTGAAGGGAAGGAATTCTGCTTTGCTTCTCTGTTTCTTCATTGAGAGAGTGCTTTGATGACTCAGCTGTTACTATTACCTGCGTCTCACATGGATATCGATGAGCTCCAGAGAATGGGCACCACTGCTGTAAGAAGCACTACTGAGATCCCTTCTGTCTCTGCATATAAGCACTAGTATTTTACTTAGGTTTTATGTTTTTCTTCAGTGATTTGGGACTCACACAATAATAAATAATTTCTTTTTCTTCACTTGCTTCCCTCTGCTCCCTCAATAATGTCAGATGTACCACCTGAAAGTCGTTTGCAGAGACTAAACAGCTTCCTACATAGGAGAGCTGAACAGAATTCCTTCTCTTTTTTTTCTGTTTTGGTTTGGAGAAAGATCGTGGAGAAAAATCCTGAAGAGAAATCCTCTTTGCTAAGTCTATGTATAACCTTTCCCCATTACTCTGGTATTACTGGAAACTATCATACCTTTTAAATGATGCATCAGGATGAAGTGCTAAACCAGAATTGCAATTTACTCTGGCTTGTAAATTTCTGACAGATGCCAAGAAGAGTCAGGGAGCCCCATTTGACTAAACTGAAAAAAATTCCACGAGGAAGACAAGTCTACCTCTCTTTTTATATTTCATTTCTGTAAGGTTGTCCACCTCTTCAGTCAACATCATAAATATCAAGGGCAAACAGTAAATGTCTATAGTTTGACACAGTTACATAGAAGACTGGCAGTGGATACCTGTGCTTTTAGAGGGCTGTCCCTGTCTCAGACAGGGCTGTAGTGCACTGCAGGTGCTGGAAAAAAGAGGTTGTGCTGTAGACATAGCAGTGAGATTTCAATGACTGAATTCCAGAGGCTGCCTCTGCTTAGCACAATGGGACTACTCAGCTGATTTTATCATACTCACAGAGAGCTGATTAATATAGTCCACAATGTGCATTCTAAATACTAGATTCAAGAAATCCCTTCAGATATTTGGTGTCAAATTAAATTTTAACTGTAAGTAAACTTTCAACAACTTGCAAGACATAAGATAGTGGAATCATATCTCTAATTCTGTGCATCCCAGAAGGCTAGATTTGGCCACAGAACTCAAAACTCACATTTGAAAAAGTGGAGCTCCTGATCAATGTCCGAAACACTTTCTAGAAGGTCTCTTAGTAGTCAATAGAGCTCAGCAGGCATTCTGAGGCTTAGATTTGTCAGTGTGTTTTAGATATTTGTAGGATGAGATTATCTGCTTTCTAGAAATGTCTATTCATCCATTAGTGCAAAAGACATGGAAAAGGATTATCTGTGTGGGTGCTGAGTATCAAAATTATTTCGATCGTTTTGCCAATGTGACATTTACAAGGTCCTGCAAAACATGTGGCAGAGGAAAAAGCCTAATGAGACTCCTTACTGATATTCTAAAAAAATGAACAGTTCTTCATAGGACACTCTAACCTCCATTAATTTCTCCTTTTAAAAAGTAGTCATGAAACTTTGTAATACATTTAAGTGTCATTGAAGACTTACACTCCAGAGTTTGCCCTGAGCTTCAAAAGCAGAGGGATGCTGCAGATAAGGATCAGTGTCTTTTGGCAGAGTTGTGTGTGGGCAGGAAATGTTTAAACAGCACCTGATGCTAAACCTGATACAAATCAATGTCACAAGAATATAATATTGTGTGATATATTTTAATAATGAACTGAATGATGAAAGAGATGTGTCAGCCCAGAGACAAAAAAAAAAGCACTACTTCTTTTTCCTCCTTTTTTTTTTTTTCCTGCACCTGTATGGATGATTTCACTCTGAAAGCAATAAGCACAATATTCCAGAAATAACATTTTACTGCTGCAGATTAAGAGGAAGATGTTTACGCATTAAGATGTGTAGATAAGTAACACTTAATTTTGTTATCATTAGCGGTGATGTACTTTTAAAACTTTATAATTTAAAATAACCACTTAAAAGGGATTTATGAAGAACAACCCGAAGAAAAAAACCTAGAAGTTCAGGATTTTAACAATTAGTACTGCCATTCTACTACCAAACTTCAGAGTTTTCCACTGATTTTTTACATGATTCCTCAGATGCGTAAGAAGTTGTCAGAATGAGGTAATGGGACTCTAGTTGTGAATAGGGTCCAATACAGCAAAAAATTTTATGGCATGAAATTAGTCCAGAATTGCTTTACTCTCAGTCTCATGTGATAAGCATAACCTGCTGGAACAAGTTAAGGATAATAATGGCTTTGAAACATGGCATATCAACTATGTTGAAGATTGGCTTAGTTGCACAAGGAAAAGCACCATGTTGTCTGCAATGATTAGCTATGTTTCTGTTGTAGCTGTTAGCATGAGTGTGTAGTAATTCCTACAGAGTCTGAACTGTCAAATGAATAATTGGTTCCCTTTCTAAGCAAATCATTTTCCATTTTTCAGTAGCTAGAGAATTCTGTTGTTGCTGTTGACTCCGCTGTGTCGTAAGAGAGCAATTTTGCTCTCTTTTTTTTCCAGGCTGTTGGTATTTGCTTGCAGCTGAAATCTGTTTGGAGCCCTGTTCTGGAAGTGCAGCCTGGGAAAGATGAGCTCACAAGTTGTTGTCACCTGGAAGAAATCTATGGTCTGACAGTTTCACCAGAGCATAAATGCATCATTGCATTAAACCAGGGATCTGTTTCCTTTCTTCAGAACAAGATAGGACCTGGACCATAGGAGTTCCTTAGGACATGGAGCATTGAACCTACACAATGTTAACACCTCTGATGTCATGACAGGCTAATCTTTCTTCATCCTGTTGTTAAATGAAAAGCTTTCTGAAATGCTAACTGTGGAGAAGTTGGCAGCTTTCAATTTTACCTCTGCAGTGTTTTTTACTAGTAACCCAGGAATGTGTTAAAAATCCAGAATTTCAATGACTTCTTAGATATTGTTTTCAAGACTGGAAGAATAACATGCAAAATTTGCCCTCTGAATCCCCCTAAAATATTTTAATAATTTAATTTTTTCAAAAGGAGCACTTCATAGTAGATATGTCATACCATGTACTTTCATGTACAGACCATGTACCATGTTTATTTTTTTAAGTATGTAGTAAGGGCTGCTTGTTCCTTTATTTATTCTTATAATCAAAACAAAAATAATTAGAGGGAAGAAGACACTGAAAAGTGCTTCCTTCTCTATATTCTCTAAAATAGAGACATAAACAATTCCAAGAGGTGATGCAGAAATCCATTTTTCAAAGTCAGAAATCTTCCTTTTCCATTTAGAACAGTTGAGGTTGTATAAGGTATTTAGTTATCATCAAAGAATGACTGGTTCTCTTTCCCATTGCCTCTGTTGTTCAAAAAATCACAGAATTGTTGAGATTTCAAGGGTCATCTTGAGATCATGTAATCTGCTAGCCTGTTAAAGTAGGATCGAATAAACTAGTTCGCTCAGGGTTGTGTCCTATTAGGTTTTGAATATCTCCTGAGACAGAAACTTCATATCTTGTCTGGGCAACCTGTTTCAGTGTTTGACAACCCTCACTGTAAAAAACAGTGGGTTTGTGTGTTCACATGGAATTTCACAAGTTTTTAGTAGAGCTGCTTTCCAGACAGTTGTCCCCCTGAATGTGCTAGTGCCTGGGGTTATTCCTTCCCAGATGCAGGGCTCCGTATGTCCCTTCTTTGAAATTCATGAGATTCCTCTGTGCTCAGTTCTCCAGCCAGTTGAGATCCATTATATTTCCCCCCCACTTCCTCACTGAAAGCCCCTAGAAAGTTATCTGCAAGCTGTATTGCAATTCACAGCTAAAAAAATTTCCTTTTTCAGTTCCAAAGATATTTTCGTTCAAAGTAGAAATAAATCAAAATGAAACAAAATCAGGACCTTCAGGCAGTTGGGTCTTCTCAGTCCACAGACAAATCTAGAAAATGTGCTTAAAAAATGTTGTTATGACCCCTGTGTTTCTTCTATCCAAATATGAGAATTTACTGCCTGCCATCTAGTTGCTTTGTCATGACTTCATGTGACTGAAAAACCAAGCCATAGGGCTGTTGGAGAGTGTGTAGTATTACATATATTAGAAGTCAGGCAGCAGATACTGCATCCAAAATGCCCTTCTGTAATGGTTTGGGTTAAAACCACAGGGGAAGACAAAGGAAAAAAATAACTCTCCTATGCCTACATTTTGGCTGGGAGGAGTAGCCAGGTTACCAAGGATACCCCTGCCTGGGTTTTTTCCCATCAGCCCGGGAGACCCACAAGGAATGCTGGGAAGGGGCGGGGAATATAACTGTATGGAGAGGGCTGGCTCTCTTTCTTCTTTCCCCGGGAACTCTAAGCTGAAGGCATCTCTACTCAACACGGCTTTTGAGGACCTTCTCCTACCCGCTGGACTTTTGCTGCCTNTAGCCTTTCTCAGGCCATGTAGATTAGATATTTTCCCTTGCAGCTGGTCTCTTGTTCCCATCACCCATATTTTTTTCCATATGTATGTGTGTGTGTGTGTATGTGTGTGTCAGAGGGAGTCCCCGCTGGTCATAACTGGGCAATTACTCCCATTTATTCCCCCATATATCTACCCTTTAATAAATTCCTGCCTTCCCTATCCGTCTCTTGTCCATTGATAAACCTAATATTGTCCAAAACCAGGACACCTTCACTGAAAAGTCTCCATTTTGTTTCAACAATGATTTATCTTTCTGTTTGCTTGTGTCAGGTGATGCTGATTAGAGAGATATAGAGGGAGTGAGAGTACTAGTGATAGAGGAAGTTAGAGCAATAATTCAACCCCTCAGCATGTGTCTCCATAGCAGCTTCAGTTTTGGACATGTGCTGCCATGACACATATGTATAGACCTGAACATTATAAAGCAAACTGAGGGGGAAACAAGAGCTGTGGAAAATGTGCTGTAACATAACCTGTGACATTGAAGGAAGAAGGCATATGAAAGGATAGCTTATTACTTTTATAGTAAATAAATCAGTGTTTATTTACTGATTTTCTCTGTGTTTGGATCTGACTAAAAACAATATGTGAATGTTTCACTTGGTTTCAAGTAACTAGCCAATCCTATGGCAAATTGTTCCTCAGTGTAGATAAGTCAGAAAAAGATAGGGGAAGAAAGAGAATGAGGAACAAAGATTACCGTATCAATGAAGTCTGAAGGCTGACAAAATCAGAGCAGTGATGGAGGTAGATCTTACCTTGCCAGTCTGAAACAGAACTAGGATCATTTAAACTGTGCCCCAACAGATATTTGACTAGTGTTTTCTTAAAACTACACAAATGTAAGGGATTTTTAGCACCCCTGCTACCAAAACCTTGCCATGCAAACCCAATGCAAACATAAACATATCTTGGTGACATTACTACCGGTTTTTGACACAAGCATTCAGCTTTGGTCCTTAGGTTTCTTTCACTCACTTTCATTGTCTGCAGAGGGCATATGCTTTATCCAGAGGGTCGGGGGCACTTTGGATTCCACTCTTGTTGACAACAGTATGTGCAGGCCCTCCCAAAGTGCTTTGATGTGTACATTTTATATGTTAATTGAATGAATAACTTCTGTTTCAGCATCTAACTGAAAAGATTTCTTAGTTGTGAATTAATAGTGGGCTCCTCTAAGACACAGCTTCATGTACACAGCCAATTTCATAACATATTACTAACACATGTTCTTTGAGTTCGACTTATGGCAAGCTGTATTCCTTTACAGTGGCTTTAGCTAGCTAGTATTTCCCCAAGTTACTTATATGTCACATGGAATGATATACAGACTGTATTGCAGTAGAGTTATGGCTTATCCTAGCCTGGCATCCTGGCTAATTATCTTGTCGAGAAAGGATCAAGTGGCTACAGCTTGTTCTTCAGATATCCATGTTGGCCATTTCATTATCTTGTCACTCTCTTGGGCCTTTGGAAGACCTTCTAGCACATGATCCCTTACCCAAGCTAGACTGAACTTATTGCCCTACATTTGCCTTTTCTCCGTAAGAGAACACATTGCACTCATTCACCTTCAGTGTTTGGGATTCCATTTTTCCTCCATAACTTCACAGTATCATCCAACTGTTTCATAATTACTTCATATTTTTCTTTAAGTCTTCGGGGTAAATTGTATCAAGTCATGATATCAATTTATATAAATATTCTTTGAGCTCTTGTGTCCCTGTTCTTCCTGTGTTTTCATTTCTGTACCACGTTGGTTACTCTACACATATGGTCAGAAGTATTCTTTCTTTATATGTGTGTGTAAGGAATGAATCAAACAGGATATGGAACATCTTGATTTTGTCAATGGCATCTGACTGTTTCTTCACATTTTCTGGGGCATCTACTTTTTGTTTTTAAATGACTGTGCAACTGTTTTGGAATGAAGATTAAATGTGTCAAACTGTGGAATATTCAGAACATCAGTTCTTGTACACATACCTTTTGTGCATTTGGCCCATTCTCTGCCTTTGGACTCCAGTGTTTTTTTTCTCCTGCTACCTGGTATAACGCACTCCTTTTTTTCTCTCTGTGATGACATCACTGTTTTTAAAGCTGAGTTAAAACCTGAGGATAGGAGGACCATATGAGAGCATAATAAAGATTACTGTGCTCCTTGAAGTACATACTGACTTTGTTACTGCTCCTGGCATGACAAAATCAATAATACTAACAGTAATGTAAACCACTATTTTTCTTGAGAATGTTTTTCCATTTGCTGACCAAGTTGTTATGGTTCTTGGCGTGCACAAAAGGACGTCTGAGCTTGGCTTTAACATCTCCCCCTCCTAGTTCAGACTTCCTCATATGCCCTTTACTACATGTTTTACATGTGTTTTGCATGCACTGCATGCTCTGCAGGAGCCTGAGCCTATGGATATGTATTTTTGTCACTGGAATGCCCTGATGAAATGTTTTAAGTAAGGGAAATTATCATATATCTAACATCAGTCCAGTTCATGCAAAGGGAAACCTGACTCATTCATCACTGAACACTATGACCAGTTCACCTAATGGGAATTTTTGATGAAGAGTGAGATACACTTTCAGAATTTTTTCTTTTTGTCTGTTGTGTGGGAGAAAAGGAATTATTTTTTTCTGCTCTTTGTCTACAACAGAGCCAGAAGACCTGAGCAAAAAGTAATTAATGACTTCTGTGTTACATGGGTAACACAAAAACGCAGCATCTCTTCCAGATAAAAAATTAAAGAAAAAGTAAGATCAAAAATGCAGTTTTCTGAGATCCCTTAAAACAGGAATCTTCAATTTGGCAGCTTTGAATATAGGACGCTCTGTGCCACAACTGCCCACAAGATATAAAGGCCTTGTGGTGTATGGTGTTGATGACCAGAGGATCCAAGAAAGAAAGAAAGACTATGTACAACTATACAGGGAACAAAATAGAGAAGCTAATGGAGTCTTTTCTTTATTGCAAATTCATCTGCTTTTATAGTGCAAAGATTGTTTTGGTTAATATAGCCTTATACAAAAGGAAAGGTGGTCATGTGTTATGCAGAGATCACTAAGCCAGTGTCTCAGAGCCACACCAGATCACCAGATAGTGTTTACATTCTTTGGACATTATGTCATGATCTAGACACACTGTAATATAGCCTAATGTTCTGCCACAGACCAAGCATAGCAAAATTACTCAGCCAAGAATGCTCTATATTCAGGTTTGTAACAAACATGGTATTCTCAGCTCAGTTGTGGAGCAATGACAAGGATCAGTGTATAAAGATATTTTCCCTCAGCCCAGATATCATTCCCGTTTCTCTGCTGCTATTGCACGTGAGCTGTGTGCAGACAAGCAGTGGGGAGCATAGGTGCTAAGGCAGATACCAGACGCGGTGGAGCTCCTGGCTTGTGAGGCAGTGATGCTTATCCCCTGGGTCACAGCCCACTGTCCAGCCACAAGCCCACTTTGTCACCAGTGAAATCTCTCCTTGCCTTCAGTTCTGTTGCTCCATTAAACATTCATGAAAAAAACCCCGTGTTCCTACTGAGTATCCATTAGCCACCAATGCTGATGTTAATGAGCAAACTGTGAATGCACCAAAGAACAAATTGAAATGAGTCACAAAATACACTTAGGATGTGCTTCCTGCCAGTACTGGTGCGTCATTGGGAAAATACTGGTTCCTTAACAACAGGAGTATGAAGAGCAGGAATATAGTTGATTGAAAAAAAGCATTTTTTAAAGGAGTTTCATTAAAAAAGATTAACCGATTTATGAGCAAATGAATCGTATTTACACATTAGCCCTTTATTTGACATCCCAAATTGTTTTTTATTACATTAAAGCAGTTTTAAAATAAAATGTAGCATTAAATTAAATTAAGGCCTGCTACAGAAAAAAGATGTGTTTCAAAACAGACATAATTTAGTTACAGTTAGCGTGTGTAAAAAAGAGTAAATAATTAAATTGTGAGAGTAAAACAGTGTTGTCATGCATTTCTTGTTCAATTAGAGACATATTAAGGCCTAGAAGTACAGTGTTTTGTTGTCTTTAGTCATTCCTTTCAGTTTTACACCTGTCTGAATATTTAATGTGAAGCAGACGGTTGTTAAAAACATACTGACATACATCATTTGGCCAGATGAGAGGAAATTCTTGCTGCATTGCACAGGATGACGAGGTGCTGGCCGTGGCCTATGTCGGTGGTATGACTACATCTCTGTGCCTGGGGACAGAGCATAGGAATCACACACAGGCTTCAGATACCTGTCTCATACAAAACTTCTGTCTGTGATGGTAGTGAAGTGCCAAAGCTAAAAGCAGGAAAAAACTCAGTTTGGAGTAATTTTACAGGGCTGAGGTGAATCAGCGAGCAGGAGGGGAGGTATGGGAAGTCTGGAGACAGTGTGGAAAGCAAGCTCCTGGGGGCTGCAGATAGGTGCCAGGGAGGCCTTTCTGGGATTCTCCTTACTTTTTCTCCTCTATTAATAGGGTGGAAAGACCCAGCTCTACCAGAGTGGCTACAACTGGCCAAATTCAGATTCTAGTATCTGGATATAGAATTATCCAATACAAAGGAGAAACAACTGCCTTAAAGGTTAGCTGTTACCAACTGGCAATTAAGGTATATGCATGGGATATGGAAGACTAGAGACTGAGGACAAGAAAGACTTACAGAAAAGCTCTCAAGAAAAACATGTGATTTCCTGAGATTCTGCAGTGTTCATTGCCATCAGACTCATATTTATATAGTTTAGTTCCCTCTGAAGTCCCTGTAAAGACCCAGATGAGTGCAGAGGGGTTGAAATTTGTGTAAAATAAGGATGTTAGTTATGGTTGGTTGAAAAGCTACTACTGAAATGTCCACTTCAACCATTCTTTGATATAAACATCTTTGTTTTTGAAGAACTTTCATAAAAATATTTATATGAAGGCTTGTGAAGTTAAGCCTTTGAGCAGGCATCGGCTAATCTGAAAATCAAATTTACTTCATGAGCAAAATAAATTAGTTCTGCACAGAAATAGAAGTAGTTTATTTATTAAAAAAGGGATTTTAGGCCATCTGTCAGGAAACTCAAACTAAACAATCTGCTCAATTCTCAACAGACATAAATCTATGAAGCTCTGTGGATTTTGAGTGACCAGTATCACAGTTCAAGCGGAAGTGAAAAAATTAAAGACAGTTTATTCACAACTGGTAGGTTGAAATTCGACCACAGAAATACTTGCCAAAAAAATACTCTAAACCAGCTAGGAAAAAACCCACAGTTAGAAATGGAGATTAAATCTGCTACATTTTCCAACCATGTATTTAACTTATTGTCTAGCTGCAATAACCCAGGATATTTTCCTTGGAAGACTTTTTTCTATGTCTTCCTCTTGAAGATCTATGTCACATAACGAAGTAGACCAATTAATATACAGGCTTGCTACATATAAACTCCTCTATCACATGGTGGTACTAACAAATTCTCTTAGCAGTCATACTGGCAGAAATCATAATCTCTTCATTAAGTGGTCTAGAATAGACAGTAATAATGAGTTTACAGAGGACTTTCTGCTTTTAAACAGTGCTCTTAAACACTCTCTATTCCTGCTAAGGTGTACAGCAAAGAGGGGAAAATCAAGATTGAAATATTTGAGGATATCTCAGTGTACCTTAGAAACGATGTGCTTACATGCAGTGAAGTTGTAGCTTTCAACCCAAGGAGAAGCCTGGAACTTCTTAATCTTGTGGAAGACAGTGAGTAAATCTCTGGGCTGAAGTTTTGCACCTGATCTACTGAAAAAAGTCCAGTCTTAGCACCACTGTCCCTAACATACCTCAACCTGGCATGTTTGAAACATAGCTCTGAGTTTCATTGCAGAGATCTATTTCCCTTTTGAAAAAAATAATGTTGGCTTTGTTAGCCAAAAAATGGTGCACAATGAATCTTCTAATGCTTTGGTTGAATTATGGCAGTCCTATCTGTTACCAGTATCGGCTCTGGGGTCATAACAGAGTCTAAATTCAGGAATGCAGAGCTTTTTCTGACATGAATCCTTGTGTGTCCAAACCCTGAAACTACCATGACATGTTTGCAATACATAGACAGAATACCTTAAAGGGATCATTCTATATGTATTCTCAGTGAATTTGTTGTGCTTTTGCTAATCAGTCTTATATTTGATCCACTTTCAAATTTATACATTCCAGAATCTTAATGTTTTCTCCAAACCGGGCTATAAAGTGTCTGCAGAAAGAGGCAAACTGGACAAGTGACTGGAGATGGGAGAGGGAGAAAGGACATGACCTAAAATTTTAATGCCTCATAATAACCAAAGCTGTAAAGAAAGTTTATTCAATTTTTATTTTGTTCAGCTGTCTCTTCCCAGTTTTTGATTCTGTCCTTACAGACTGTGGCAATGTTGGTAGCATAGGAAGATGGCTGACAAACTCCATCTTCAGTAAATCACCTTCTAGTCAACATTTGCTTTTTCTTCCTGGATGCCCTGTGCTGGGTCAGGTCAGGTCATGGAGAGGAGGGAGGATCTGTCTGGATGGGTTAGCTGTCGATGTGCTACTGCTTTCTTTGGGTCTGAATGTGTAGCGACTCCTTCTTGAGAATTTCTCTTGAAGACAATAGTAATTCCAAACTTGAGCAGCTGCAAAACCAAGCACTAAATCAATTCTTTATGTCTCCTTGTCAATATTTTGCTACTGCTTACTACAGCATTGACAGAGAGGCTTATGTATCCATGGCACTTATGTTTAGGTCATGAGAAGAGGGAAAAAAGGGATTACTAGTGCAAACTGAGTAGGTGCTGGGGAGCAGGGGGCAGGGGGAAGAAATATCTACTAAATTTTTGGCTTTTTCAAGTTTCGAGAAACTCTCAGTGCCAGATTTATGGGAATATATGAATCTTGTAGAATATATGAGTCTGCAATATATCTGGAATATATAAATCTTCACAGATCATCAACAACTACAAGCCCTTTAGAAAGGATTTCTGACATTTTTTGCCCCCATCACCTCTTTCATGTAAAATAAAACAGTGCACAGTGGATATGAAGAATTGAATCCTTCTAAGAAGGAAGTCAAATGGATCAGAGAGAAGACTCTTGAAGAAGTCCTTGATAAGCTACCCAGTACTAGAAGAAGTACCTCCTAGCAACAGAAAAAAGTCAACTTGAGTTATATATATAAATTCTCAATCTGGATTTGCAATTCTGTCCTTTCAAAATGTTACTCTGTTGGCCTCAGCCTTCTCCTTTTAAGGCAGTGGAGTTCAAGGGAAAACTTTACTTAAATAATCCCTCTTTTTGCTGGCATTGCATTTCTTTCATTTAACAAGCAAACAAAATGTACATGGCTCAATCTCTCAGTAGAACCACTAGCACAGGTCTATGGCTCCTGAGGGGCCCAATTACAATATTAGATTACAAACATACAAGAATGCAAATCCTGCATATATTAAATTCTCCTTCTAGACCAAGGCTTAAAGATGTGGCTCAGAGATGCTGGTGATTGGTCTGTCAGTTTTGAATCAAGGGGCTATTCTTGTCTCCTGTGTGTAGATAATGTCACTTTTCCTTCAGAAAATCCAAGCAGGTGTTGATCATTTCTTTTAATTGTGGGAATGCAGAGAGGAATGCCAAGGCCTTGGTTAGGCCAGACACAGGACAGGTAGCAGAGGCATCAGCAGTACAGCTCTCAGTTTTGTACTCAGTGCTTGTCTGCATTTCCAGGTGTGTCTTCTTCTGCCCAGGAGCGGAGAAGGGAGAGCTGGAGCTACTTCCCACAGGGCTGTGGGCAACCCAGGCGGGGATAGTGAGCCATATGGACAGTGGAGATGGGGTACATGCATTGAGCTGCTGTTATTTTTCAACCAACATACCTGCAAGTGAAGAGGTGTCTGTTTTCTTTTGTTTCCTTGGATCAAAGGATTCATGTCCATGTCATGGACAAAGAGATTTCTAGTCTCTGAAAACTTGGATCCAAGCTAGAAGCAAACTCTCTGTCTGTAATTATATTTAATAGATTTCACCAATACACATTTTCTGTCTAATGAACTCCAGTTCATTCAAGGATGACTTTGCTGAAAGCATATCAAATTCTGCCATGAGCAGGAGAAAAAAAAACCCAAGAAAAAGTCTAATGCAGTATTAATAAACAAAATATTAAGCAGCAGGTTCTGTTCCAACAGCTCGAAGCATTCAGACACGTACATTTTTAATCAGCTGCTGATTCTTATTGAAAAATGTACAAATACAACTTTCAAGAGAGGATTACACAACAGGCTTCAACTTGTTTCATTAATTACTTTTTTTTTTTTTTTTTTTCTCCCCAAAGGAACAGCAGAAAATTGCTGGCAGGAACCTTGGTGAACCATGTCCATGGGCCATTAAGAATGGATTAAATTTACTTTCATGACCTCATTGATTCAAGGCTTTCTATTTCTTTCTCTTCTGAGGCAAGTAGACTTGGAAATGTTATTCAGAAATCACTCTTTTCCTGCAGTGAAAGTGCTAAGAAGAAAGAACACATTATTGGATTTTGTCATTCTTTGATACTGAAAATGACAAAGAGAAACAAAACCGAATAAAGCTAAGCTCATGTATTATATGCAATCAGGTACAACACCTCTGGTTATGCTTTTGTCTGGTGATGAATAAATTCTTTGATTTGTTTTGACCATTATTATGAGCATTAAATTAAGAGACCATGGTCAAAATGAACTATGTGACCAGATTATAGTGTCTTGTACAGCAGGAGTTCTGCTGAGGTATTTAAAGAAGAGAAATGTTGATTGTATTATTCTACCTTATTTCAAAAATATGGAAAATATTTTCCACTTGAAGTATTAGTTGCATTAAGATTTCTGTTACCACACTCAAGGCAAGACTGCGAATTAGCTTGTATGTCTCCTTGTGGGGATTAATAGAATAACAGTTCCACTCACATGCTTAAGAAAGTAATGTGGATCTACCACCCATCATGGTTCTCCTCTCTTTTCTAATTTTTAGTTGGAACACATGATATAGTTTGGAGGTAAAACAGTGCAGTTTAAGTTTTTGTCCAACAATTCATGTATTTATTGACTTAAATCCAACCCTTTTACCTAAAATCAAACCTTGTCACACTGTTATCTTGCTAGTGTTCTAAAGCATTGAGTCTTGCGAGTATGAGTCTTGTATTAAATACATGCACTGTCTTTTGTATAAAAGGGATTATTTGTATGATTAAAACTGTGCCCTTGCTTAAATATGTTGCAGGATGGCAGCTAGTTCCAGGGATTTCCTGAGTTACTCTGTTTGCTTATGGTTGTATTTGAAGGTATAATCTAATGCAAACAAAGTAATTTTTTAAATTTCTAAGTTGTTAGTGGGATCTTGCAGCCTAGCACTGGGAGTATGGTTGTGTCTACTAAAGCAACTGAATTACTATCAATCATACAAATTTGAAGTTCAGAATAAATCCTTTGGAATACCTTGGTCTCACTGATTGATGTTTTCAGTTGGAGGCACTGCAAACCACACAGTGATGTCCAAAAGTGCCTTTTGGGCATGCAATTGAAAACAGTGACTCTTGACATTAACTCATTTTAAGATATATAGTCTACTAGTGATCCTTTTTAGTTGTAGAAATAGTTTTGTCTCCTGTTAGAAAAGTGTTTTGGCAAAGAGTAATGTGATACAACTGCAAAATATGCAGCAATAATTTACAGTTTGAAGAATGCATGACATCAGCTGAATTAACAGAATTAAAAATTGAATAGAGAATATAAAATATAGTAAATTTATTTTGTGAAAATTATTATGTAGTGCAATGGATATTTCATTTTTAACACAGAAGAGAAAAGACAATCCAATTGTAGTTTTCTATTTTGGTATTTTAGTGATCTTGACACAATTCTTAAGACAGATGATACAACATTATTAATCAAATACATAATAATAATAATTAGAAAAATTATATTAGAATGCATTGAGGGTGAAAATTACACTTGCAATGTATGCACAATATATGAAGAAAGCAGTGTAACGAACTGTACTGTTGAATAAATAATTCTATGAGGGGAAAGAGTTTTGTTTAAAAGTGGACGCTGCAATAGAATTTAACCTGTTAGTTTCCAATCTTTTCTTTATGTATATTGCATATTCTTCTTTACTGCTATATCCAGCTACTTTCCTGATTTTCTGAGGCACATGGAACATACAGTCGTAAGTACTGCCAGCTTGGATCACGTCAAAGATCAATCTAGCCTGAAAGACTGGCTCCATCAGGGAAAGAGAATAAAATCTGGGACAAGACTAAATAATAGCCCCCTCAAAATTCTTTCCATTCCTTTTGTTCCCCTTTTCTTTTGCTACATAATAATTTCAGTGAACCATCACTGGGCCAGATGTGACCATGAGAAAAAATGAATCATCATTCCCCAGTCATCCCTCTTCATTCCCTTCATGACTGTATATAGCATTAACTCCTTCTCTGCCCCAAGTTGAGGTTTTCCAGTTTGAGTACTAATCTGTGTTATATCTCTTTTTAGAGGTGTCACTTTATTCCTCAGATCATTTTTGTCTACATTTCTTTAGTCTTCCTTTTGTGTTAGACTCCTTTCAAAACTGGATGATTATAACTGTATGCATGACTCAGAGTGTGGCCAGACCATGGACATGTAGAATGACATCCTTGTGCCCTCTGTTGTATTCTCCATTCCTCCCCAGTAATTCTATTCTTTTTACCTTTGTGATCACTACTGAGCCAACATGTTCAGAGAGCTGTTGAGTCTCAAAGATCCTTTTACTGATTAGAGCCGTTTAACAAGAGTCCATCAATGTGTATGTAGTCTGAGGGGACTTTCTCCCTTTGTTCATGACTCCATGTATGTCAGCTGTGAATTTAATCTTCCATATGTCATTCAGATCCACAATATTATGGTGCATTTTTCTGTGCTTTGCAAAATGTTTTATGTTTAACTCTCTAAACTAAGTGTGTCTCACCAGCAGTATTTGCATCTCATTATATAAACCCACAAGTAGTATCCACAGAGATCCTCAGTAGTATCCTCTGCAGATCTGCCTGCACTATGAAATGACTTGTTCCCAAACCCGTTTTTCTATTTTGGACCCACCTCAGTTCTCATCTAAATGCAACTGCACATCTCTAATGAGGACCTTCACAAATAACTATATGGTTATTCAAGGGGTTTTACCAACATAGTTTTGTTCTTGGCTCATTCAAAGGTATTCTATGGGGTATTTTCTTCAAAAGTGTAAAGACTGAATAGGTCATATTTATCTAGTATTTCTATTATTTATGCTTTGTAAATTTTTTTGGCCTATTAACCTTGCTTAGCTTTCAAGCTGGCTCATAGTTTCCAGGATCACAATGCAGGGGTTTTTTTTAAGAATTGTTGCCACTGTTGCTGCTCTGATCCTTCCAATAATTTAAGCTAACACAGAATGACAGAATATGCTGAGTTGGAAGGGATCCACAAGGATCATAGGATCCAATTCTTACCTCTGCACAGGACCATCCCCAAGAAGCACACCATGTGCTTGAGAGTAGTGTTGAAATGCTTCTTGAACTCTGTCAGACTTGGTGCTGTGACCACTTCCCTGGGAAGCCTGTTCTAGTGGTCAGCCACCCGCTGGGTAAAGAACCTCTTTCTAATACCCAACTATAGCAGTTTGACCCGGGCTGGATGCCAGGAACCCACTACAGCCGATCTCTCACTTTCCCCTGCAAACGGGAGGAGAGGGAGGAGAGAAAATATAATGAAGGGCTTCATGAGTTGAGATAAGGACCACAAAAGATTCTTCGCTAATCACTGTCACAGGCAAAACAGACTCTGTGTGGGGATATTAATTAAATTTATTACTAACAAGATCAGAGCTTAAGAATAAGAAACTTAAAAGTCACCTTTCCCCCCACCCTCCTCCTTCTCCACATTATACCTTCTCCCCTGCAGCAGTGCAGGGAGGCAGGGTATGGGGGTCAGCTGTTGTTTTCTGCTGCTGCTCAGGGAGAGGAGTCCTTCCCCTGCATCCCATTGGGTCCCTTCCATGGAAGACAGTCCTTGACAAACTGCTCCAGCGTGAGTCTCTCCCACGGGAGGCAGT
>VYZS01032193.1:22403-55880 GCA_013400695.1 Neodrepanis coruscans | reverse complement strand
TTTTAAATTCTAAGACAGACAACTACTGCTTTTTGTAAAGCTTATCTGATAGTAGCGAGGAGAAAATATATCTGATTTTCATGAGATAGAAAAAACCACATTAAAGTCAATTTAGGTTTCAGACAACTAGTATTAACTTTATGAAAAATTCTGATGAATACTCTTTGCACAAAGACAGTAACATGAAATGTGTGTTTCATGCACATTCAGAAGTGTGGGTATTTCATAACATTTTTATTACTTGCAGGACTGTTTTGTGCCTAACAAACTTAATCTTCAAATAAAAGAAACCATCCTTTTCATCAGCTTTTCTTATATGACTGTATAAATACTATTTTTGTCTTTGTTACAGTTGATGTGTTATTTTTACCTAAAATGATTTCTCGGCTCTTGCTGCCGAGGACCAGCAGAGTGTGACAGCTATCACTGAGTGCACAGGTCCAGTTTTATTTTGCTTAAGAGCACCAGTCTGACAGATTTCACATAGTAAAACAATAGTTGCAGTGCATTTTTGACCTCACTCATCTGTGTTAAACAGGTCTAGAATGATTTCATTTTTTTAAGTTTGGTCTTAATGTTATGTTAGTATAAATGGCATAGCATTTGCAAAAGTGCTGTATGTGCCACCATAGATGTTACTGGCATTTATAGCAAATAGAACTGTTATTTTCTGGAAGTTTAGAAAAGTGCTAAATGAAATTTTGCGGTTCCAAAATAAATTAATATTAAAACAAAATTATGTTCTTGGTATGAAAAACTTCTCATCTTTTTTTTTTTTCCCTTTGTAAGCTAGAGTATGAAAAAAACCCTGTAGTGAGATCCTAACCAAAATCCTTGATGCTTTTCAGAAGCCCACTTTTTCTATTACCATATCTTACTTTGGATATAATTTTATGTACAATTACATTTAGTAACTGGAGGTATCCACTATGTTAACAGAAAACGGAACTGAAAATCAAATATGGAGAAAAAGTATGATTAGTTAAAAGAGATGTTTTTATAATTAGATGGTTACAAAAAGAGATATTTTTAAATTAAATACCTATTATTAAAAATACTTGTGAAGTAAGCAGCATATATGAGAAATCTGTTTTGTTCACACTGAGAAAAATAAGTAAGTGAGGTGTTCCTTTAGCTTTGGGTAGAGAGAGGTTTTTGGAGGTGCTTGACCTATTACACATGAGTTGTTAGCTATAGAGAAAAGGGTGTGGACAATGGAGTGTCTTGAGCATGTAGATACAGGTCTATTTTGAGGAGAACAAGGCAGGAAAAATGCCATGAGGAAGAAAAGAAGGGATTCGACCTACATTAAAGGGCTCTCTTCTCATGAATTGGTGAAGACCTGGTATTTAAAAGCCATTTATTAGCACTGTTTTTTCCCCAAAATACTTATCCATGTACTCAGGATTACTGAGGAATGAGTACCAGTCACCATTTTTTATAAAACTATGACCTCTTCATCTTGAGAACATTGTCTGCAAGATAAAGGTTTCATAGGACAAACGTAGGTTTCATACATGTGCTGTCTCCTTTACAAGCCCCTTAACAGTGGTATTTAATTTGGAAGTCTAGTGACCTGGAGTACTATTCTATTTCTTACAAAGCAGGATTCCCTTAATGTTTTTTACAAAACACTGAATTGCTCCTTTAATAGATAAACTTTATATAACTTGATGTTCCAAATGAGTTACAGTAGTGTTTGATAATGACACTGTCTGTTAAATGTTCTAGTTTGGATACCAGCAAAATATATATTGTCTTCCAGAAGACTCCCTTGCTGTCCAGCTGGCTTCTTGTATCCCTGCTCTGCTCTTTCCAACAGTCCTACAGTCCTGGTGTTTTGGAAAAGTTTAATCATTTTGCATATTCAAGCCTTGTAGAGGCTCTTTAACTCACAGCTTGGTGTCTCAGAGCTGACCTTGTTGGCTCAAAGCTTCAGTGTAACTTACAGAACCAGGTTCCTGCAGAACAGGTGGAACAGCTGTGATGGGAGCTGCTGGAGCCACAGCTCCTGGGCTGCCCAAAGAGAGCAAAGTGCAGAAGCAGTCATGGCCAAGGGATAAAGCTGCTCTTGCTGCACAGGGAAGGGCAGATCCTAATCCTGGGTCCAGCCAAAGGCCCTTATGATGTGTGGGGACGGTGGCAGGAGTTGGGGCTGTCATTCTTCCTCCTCCCCCACCCCTCAAAAGAGCCACAGTTTTCTCTCAAACTTGATTATGACCAATTGACTGCTTGCCTTTGCAGAGTGCCTTTAAATTCTGAAAGAATGGTTTATGGGAATACTGTGTATCATTGTTAGTCTTTAAATGGTTTCCAAGCTTTTACAAAAACACCACCCGGTACACCTAAAATGGACTCCTGTGTTTTGACCAGTGTTCCTTAATCATGTAGGAAAATGTAATGTTGAGTATGTGGCTTTGTTAGAAGCCTGAAATCTAAATACAGGACTTTTGTAGATGGAGCTATGGCTGGCTTATTATCTTCTTTCTTTTCTGTACGTGTAAATAAAAATGTGATCTGTCAGGTATTTTTATGTCTAACCACTTCCTTCAAGTGTGTAAATAACATCAAGATGTTAGATTTGTGTCTGCCTGGTTTGTAAAAATAACGTTGTGAATGAAGCCAGCAGGGATAGTCTTCTGACGTGGTAATAGCTGCTGTGGCTTATGCTGAGGCTTGGTTTTATTTCTGTGTATCTTAAAAAACTCCATTATTATTCCCTCTAGTTACTCTGCTTAGGGAAACTTCAGTAGACTTTGTTGTCTTGTGGGTTGGGTTTTTTGGTTTGTGATTTTTTTTGGTTTGGGTTTGATTTTTCTGTGTGTATTTTGTTTAAATGTCTCAATTTAAACAAATATTATAATGCCTTTGAAACTGGAAGAAACAATGAACAGCCTAAAAAAGATATTTTGAAAGAGGGGCTGGATGCCAATGGTGAAGCTGACTCAAAGCAATGGCTCTTATGGCATGGAGTGCTTCCTTCTAGAACTGGTTCTGAATTTCCAAAGAACCACCTCAGTGCAACCACATGAAAATGTGGAAACCATTTATATCTGTGTGTCAGCCTATTAGTGGGAACCATTACATCCTTACTGGGTGACACCACAAGGTGCTTTTAAAGAATTCAAAACTGAGGAATTAGCGTTCCTCAGTGGTAAGTTTTTTAGTCAAGGTGCCAAAGCTTAATGACATGAGAGGCTGGTAGACTTCATTACTGCCCTGTGGGCTAAAACTAGTTTTCGCTGACGTTGGAGAACTGCATGTGCAATTTAGATGTTTGGCTTTTTCTCTTTTTTTCTTTAAATGCTAAATGATGTTAATGTTAGAATAATGAGACTGAAGTTTGGTGCTATTCTAGAACAAAATCAGGACCAAATGCAAAGCCTGGGACTGGCGCAGGTACACATTGAAAAGATTTGTTTCTCCTGAATGCATTTCTGGAGCTCTGACTTTGTACTCAAGAATTCACTTCTCATCAGGGTGTGCCAGTGGTTCTAGTTTTTAGCAATATTTAAAGGAGTAGAACAGTAACTTAAATTGTTAGGATGAAAAATCTTAAAAGAAAGCCCAGCAGAAACCCAAAAACCCTCTAGACCGTTTGTTAGGGACTTAGACTAACATCCTTGCCCCTTCTTACTTGCTGGAATCTAATGAGGTATTATGGTAGTCTGTAAGTTGAGGACTGCAGGGTAAGAGTATCCTGTTGTTAGCATCCTTCTTCTTGCAGGAGAGTGCCTGTGAACTATTTCTGAGCTCCTTATTTTGACACATGTGGAGTTCATACACCCTAACAGGTATTGGATTTGTAGTTACTGCTTCCCCAAATTGTTTCCTTTAGCTTATGCTTTTAAAGATTATAGTTTGAAGTTTTCTGTACCCAGACATTTTTTTATGTCCCATTTTTCCCAGCATGAAGTAAAGTAGTACCAGGTGGGCAAAATACATTGTTTGTAGTGAGTTCTTTTGAGACTCAGTATATATATATGTTAGAGCAGATACTTCAAGCTTCAGAAAGTTAGCCTTTGGTATATGCGTCTGTTGTTATTTGTCAAAGATTGGCAAGGTTCAGTTATGGAAGTACTAAAAAGCGTGTTTGGTGCAAGCAGTAGTGAATTTTAACAATTTCCAGACAAGCCTGTGGCAGCTTTTGCCATTAGAGGTTCAGAAGGGCACTTCCTGTGTGGGTGTTTTCTCAAGCTCTGCTGGTGCCTGTAATTGAAGCTAAGCCTGGATTTTGAGCTTGAGATGAAGTCTGGTTTTCGAACCATGGGAAGAGATGAAGAGATGTATGATACAATGTTTGAACAGGAGCTAAGTTTCTGAGTGGCAAAATGTCAGCAGAAAAGCAGAAAATTGGCCTCTGGCATATTGAAATTCAGGTTTTGGAAAAGCAGAGGACTAAAAAGGCATTGACTTCAGCTGTTCCATTTTTTTTTTTTACTGATTTTTAAATTACTGTTGCATAGGATTTCTAATGTGGGTTCCTGTTACCTATTTCAGAGCCGCCCTAAGCAAGAATTTTTGCTATATATTTTAAAAATGTATTGATTATCAGTATGCAAAGATTGAATGTTACTGTTTTAAAAATTACAGATCTAGTTATAGTTTGCTCAGTGCCCTCACAAACTGAAGTAATAGTATTAAAAGCTAAATCTTGCTTCTCTAGAACAAGATGTAGTAGTACTACAATCTAGTGCAGATGAACCAAATATTGACATCTCATAACCAGGACATTAAAAAAATAGGTATGTGGGGAATGAAAGATTGACCTTTTACATAAAAACTGGAAGCATTTTAGGCTTAACTGTTACGCAGAAAAATAAAAACTGATATTAATCCCGAGACAGTATAAAATATTGCTGTGATTCATGCACATGGTGTGACTTTTGGGGATGGTTCTGTATGCGGCTGAGTTGGACTTTTGATGATCCTTATTGGTCCCTTCCACTTCAGCATATTCTGAGATCTGTTTGTTTGTTGGGTTGTTGGGGTTTTTTTAACAGAAAGGTTGTAAAATGTCAGTCCTGATGTGATGAATCATTTGTTTCAGTTTGATAACAAAATCTGGTGAAATTTCCATTTGCATTAGAAAATTGAAATCTGCAATAGAATGTTCTTCAGAAGTAATACTATTTCAGCCTCTGCAGTCATGACAAGAGTCCAGGCTCTGCATCAGTTTTAAGTGGTGCCAGTACCTATTTGCTGTTTAGAATCTGCTTAAAAGCATTGGATATGGACATGTAGTGCTGTCATCTCCACTCCAGGAGCAATGTCTCCAGGGGCCTTAATGTCTGCGCTGTCCCACTGCCACTCCAATGTATAAATCATGACTGCTTCTCTTAAGATGGACAAGTTGCACAGCTTTTCCATTGGAAAAAGTATCTTAAAGGATGGGGTTCTTTTCTAGTCACCTGATTGAAATTTGCTGTGCTGCAGGAAGTGACTTGTGTGCTTTTGTAGGGTGGGCACTCCTGACTGAAAGTCTTTACATCTGTGTCAGAAGCTGTCTCCACCCATCTATTTTTTGGTGTCAACTTTTTCTTTCCTAACCCGAGGCAGAAATGAAAACATCAGGAGACTAGGTTTAGAAGAAATTCTTTACTGTAAGAGTGATGAGGCCCTGGCACAGGTTGGCCAGAGAGCTTGTGGACTTCCCATCCCTTGAAGTGTGCTCCAGGCCAGGTTGGATGGGGCTTGGAGCAGTCTGGTCTAGTGGAAGGTGTCCCTGCCCATGGCAGGGGGATGTGTGTAACAAGATAAGCTTTGTTCCATTCCAATCCAAACCATTCTATGATTCTATTTGTATATTTATTTAAACCAGACTTTTAGTGGTGTTATTCTGGGTTTAATATGTACTTGGGTTGCTTCAACATTAAGTGCTTCCCTACAGTCCTGTGTTGTCTCATGGGCACCTAGTATGGCCATACACTTTTTGTGGTACAAATTGGATGGATTAGATTTCTTGCCCAGCATTATGCAGCTTTCAGGAATATATTCTGAGGTTTATCCAGAAGTGAGGCTTATGGAGGACTGTAGTTTAACCTGACCTGTGTGCCTCTCTTCCCTCAATGGTATGTAAAGCAAGTGAATTATAATGCCCTCTGTCATTCTTAGATAACCTTCTTTACCATAATCATGAAGTCCATGAAATGTATGTATGCAGAAGTATTCAAAGTGATGTTTATTTCTAACTAAAAGTAATACAGTTACTTGTAGAAAACAAGTTTTTGAGTTGCAACTTAATTTGCATATATGGTTTAATGATGAGTTTATCCTGTCTATCCACAATAGATGCTTTGTTTAAAATGTCATTTTATCCTAAGTCTATTTAAAATGGCCGCTGCATATTACCAAATAGTAGGATGGTAACTGATTCTCTTCTCTGTTTTCATTTTCCCAGGCCAGTTCTGACTTAGTTATACCAAAGTTAAGAGTTGGATTCTGCTTTGAAATGGCTTTTAGTAAGTCACCTTATGTGGGTAAAGACTGTTAAACATTTATGGGATTGTGATGTATTTGTGGTTTTATGGATATATTCACTGCTGTGGATTATGATGCAGTAAACAGTGAGGTGGTGTCTCATTGAATCAGGCCTAGCAGGGGAGGGGCCTGTAAAGCCTGTTTAGAATGGAATGCAGGAACGTCCAGTCTGGCTCACACACTGTAAATGGCAGGAATGCATTAAAAAGTATTTGTTCATGGAAGTGTCTTTGTAGTTTGTATAATATCTGTGAAACACTAACCAATCTTGCTGTTGATTTACTGAAAAAGGTATTAATGTGGTGGTTGATATCCTAAAAGAAGTTTTGTTTTGGTAGCTTTTTTCCCTAAAAAAGTGAATTATGGAAAGTGACCTAATTACAGTGGTGTTCTGTAAAACTTGGAATATTTAGCAGTTTGACCTTTAAGGTTTGCACAGTATTTGAGACATGTAAAGTGGATCTCATTAATCATATTGACACTTTTATTTGAGTTTGAACAATCTCAATGTCTAAAACATCATAGCTGTAGTAGAGTGTGTGTTGGAAGGTGTGTGAGCAGCTCTGGTCACTGGAGCAGGGAGTGATACTGGAATCTCTCTGGTAGTTCACAGCTTGTCTTGAAATGAGCTGCACCCCTCCCTGTGGGGATCTCACTTCCTTCTCTGCCAGATTTTGGTCAGGGTGCTTGCTTGTCTTGCATATTTTTTGGCACACCACTGGTTTTATCCCTGCTCCTCTTTGGTTCTGTGGCCCTTGAGGGAGGTTCTGCCTGTCCTGCTGAGTCAACTCCCAGCCAGCACCCAGGCTCTGCACTGGCCTCCTGAGCACTGACCTTTTTGGACATGTCCCATCGGTGATGAACTCTGCTGTGCTGGACTGGCTATTCTGAGAGACTCTGATCTGCTTCCCTTCAGCAGCTGCAGGATCTTTGGCATCAGAGCACTCACTGACACAAGAAATAGCTGCAGACTGGTGGTATTACAATATGACACAAGTACCTTGTGTAATGCAAGAGAACACAATGTTGTGGGACTCTTCTTTAATTGTCTGTCAAATGGTTGTTACAAATTTCACTTGCTCATTGAAGAAGACTGAAGCAAATTTTTACCCAACTTCTTTTTCACTGCGTTAGAGATAATAATTGAAATAATGAATCAATACACTGTGGACTGGAGAGGTTAAACTGGAATTTGGAAATGAGTTAGTCTAGTGTTTGGATGTCTTCAAGACACACTTAAGAGTATTCACACATTCCAGCTAACATTGACACTGCTGTTATATCCATGGTACTATCCCATGAAGAGAGTTACTTGTTAATACCTGTTTAAGACTGGCTGTTTGTTTGTTGGCTGTTTGTCTCTGTGTTAGGGTACATTTCAGCCAAGGTTTTGAATTTAGAATTAGGTAAGTGATTTACTTTAAAGAAATATCAACTTATTACATTTGAAAATGACTTTTACCTGTAACAGGTAAGCTTTTACTTGTTTTTAGTGTTTCTATTTTTATTAAACATTAGTAATTTTTTCTTTGGTTTTTTTGTCCCCCAGACAAGATAACATTTTGCTTGTGTAAAGTTTCATGTACTTTCCTTTGTTCCTTTTTACTGAGAGGTTGCTTTCTGTTTGCATGGGGTTCGGTTGCATTAATGATTATTACTCACTATGAAAATTCTGGGAAATAACTGGACTTTCGGGCAAAACATTGATAGGAACTGACACAAATCACTATACATGGAAAATAAAAAAATAATGTTTTTTCCTCATTTTCCTTATGGTTTTTCTCTTTACAAATTTAAAAGGTGAAAAAGCAATAATGAAAGTTCATCATAAATATTGACTGACAAAATACAATACAATGGAACAAATATCTAATTTATACTTGAGGCTAAAAAGAATATGGATCTGCTGTAACTGGTATGGACTTTTTTAGTCACAGAACGCATTAGGTCTACAGTGTAATTATTGCTGATCCTGACTAATGACTGTTTTGGGGATTATCTCTTTTGGAGTCAGCCATCTGCTGTGGTTAGAGTAATTAACTAAACATAATTAAGGGTTGACTTGGTTTGAAATCAAAAGTATGTGTGTCTCTAGGAAAGGAATATAATTTCTTCTGTTCAGGATAATTCAGATATACCAATATTCCAGTTCTCTATTAAAGACTTCAAACAAGTAGCTAAATTAAAGGTTGCGAAAGGACCCTCTGAAAAACACCTCCCAGTCCCTGCAAACTGAAATAAAAGGAGTGGGGTGGGGGTGAGGAAGGAGGGGAGCTTTTATTACTGTTCCCCCAGTTCTTATTTGATGCTGTGTTACAAGTTCAAACAGGTGGTTTATGTTGGTTAAAAGCTTGCAAGTATAACTAAATTTACATTTCTGTATTAAAAATGTATTGATTTGCCAAGGATATCTTCCTATTTAGGACTCAAATATGAATTCCTTGTAGGTGCTTATTTATAAAATACGTTACATAGTCACATCTGAGGAACTACAGGCCTGTCAGCCTTACCTCAGTGCCCAGGAAGGTTTTGGAACAGATCATCTTGACTGTGGTCACATGGCACATGCAGGACGAGCGGGGGACCAGGCCCAGCCAGCGCAGCTTTAGGGAGGGCAGGTCCTGCTGACCAACCTGGTCTCCTTGTATGAGCAGGTGACTCACCTGGTGTGTGAGGGAAAGGCTGTGGATGTGTCCACTGGGACCTGAGCAAAGCCTTTGCTTCTCCCGTGGCTTTCTCGTGGAGAAACTGCTGCTGTGGCTTGGGCAGGGGCACTGCCCACTGGGCTGGAAACGGGCTGGGTGTGCAGTGGAGTTACACCAGTGGTGTCCCCAGGGCTCAGGGTTGGGGCCAGTCCTGTTCAGTATTGGTCAGATATCCCAGGAACGTTGATGTGGTGGAGGGCAGGAAGGCTCTGCAGAGGGATCTGGGTAGGCTGGGTCGATGGGCTGAGGACAACTGAACCAGGTTCAGCCAAGTGAAGGGCTGGATCCTGCAGCTGGGTCACAACAACTCCCTGCAGTGCTCCCGTGTTCCAGAGGGGCTGGAAAGCTGCCAGTGGGAAAGGCTCTGGGGGTGCTGGTCAACAGCAGCTGAACATGTGAGCCAGGTGTGCCCAGGTGGGCAAGAGCCAGTGGCACCTGGGCTGTATCAGAAATGGTGTGGCCACAGGCCCAGGGCAGTGACTGTCCCTGTGCTGGGCACTGCTGGGGCACCTCCAGTGCTGTGTCCAGATCTGGGCCCCTCATGGCAAGAGAGACACTGAGGGGCTCTCCAGGAGTGGCTGGAGGGGCTGTGGGGGCTCATCCTGGAGCAAAGGAGGCTTGGGGCACCTGGAATTCTCTGCAATCCCTGCCAGAAGGAGGGAGCCAGGGTGGGGTCAGGCTCTGCTCCCAGGGAACAAGGGACAGGAGGAGAGGGAACGGCCTCAGGCTGGGCCAGGAGAGGTTCAGGTTGGACATCAGGAGGAATTTCCTAGAAAGGGTGATCAGGCATTGGAAGGGGCTGCCCAGGGAGGTTTGGAGTCCCTATCCCTGGAGGTGCTCAAGGAAGTTAGTGCTCTGATCTGATTGGCAAGGTGGAGGATTTGTCACAGGTTGGACTCTGGTCTTAGAGGGTTTCTCTAACCATTTAGATTGGATTCTGTGATTCTAAAGACTTACTTTGATTATGTATTATTATACACAACATCACAGATTTTGGGAGTTTTTAAGAAATTTGAGGGTTCTGGATTTTTTTGAGAGAGGAATGTAGGTAAGATATAAAGTTTCAATCCTGAGTTTGGAATGAAGTACGTTAGAAGTACCTTCCCTTTTATAAGCACTTACTGTAATAATGCCATTTTAGTGTGTTGGTGTGTTTCTGATTTCCCTTACAGTAAATTCAGTGTAGCCATACTTAAAACAATACCAAAATAAAACAAATTTGTATTTGTATAAGGAATGCTTATACATTGGCCTTAAATAAGTTCAGTCATTCATAGTGTCTAAAAAAGTACTTTGCCATAATGATTTATGTCAGTTTACTAATGTCTCTATAGTAAAAATGGTACGTTTTTGTAGCATGAAATAATGCATGTGTTTGCAAATGCTACAGATCTAAGTCTGTGGATGCAAACTTAAACCATAATACTTTATGAAAGGTACTTCTTTTAATTATTAGCCTTAGGAATAATTGTAAAATTTAATGGACATAAATATGTTATATATGGTATATACATATGTATGTTATATCCAGTATTTTCAGTGGCCTACCTCCACTGAGTAGTTTAGATGATTTATTGTCACAGATTACTAAAGATCAGTGACATATTCTTTACCTGTAGATAGAAAATATTTAATCAGAGAAAAGTATGCATTTAGGAGTCCTGAATTAAAAATGAAAGTGTTTTGTAATATTTTTCCTTCATAAATTCTCTCATATGCAGTATATTAGCAGATACCTTTTTTGGTGATGTATGAGTGTAAGTAGTTAATCTGTGTTTGCAGAAAAAAAATTTTCTTCTGCATGTGTGAAAATGATGTGTGATAAATTGAGCTGTAAAGAATGAAGGCAGAGAAGTCTTTGGGTGCTGTGGTGGGCAGGGTGGCTGTTCTGTGTGACTGTACCTCCTGTGCTGGCAGAGTTTGCCCTTTGCCAAAGTACTGTCGCTTGTTCTGCCAGCAGAGCCTGGAGACTGCTCTGGTTCATAGAAATGGCCATGTATAAAAACTAGTAGTGATAAGGAATTAATAATTGAGTTAAAATGTGTATCTTCACAATATTTTCTGTGTTTCTCTGTGGATTTGGCTTTTGTATTTGCTTTGACTTTTGAGATCAATTTTCACTGTCTGAGAGGAACCAAGGGTAGTGCATCGTTCTGGGGAAGCAGATAGCAGTTTTTATGCTGACTTTCCAAGGGAGCATTTGGGAAGTCACTGTTTCATACAGCTTTGGATCAGAATTGCTTTTTAACACATCAGTTTTCTGTATTGTTTAAATAGAATTTGGAAAAGTGGCTCTTGTGTACTTGGCATTCTGTTTTACAGGTAGTGGAGTGGGATTTTATAGCAGTTGTTTGACTTACTCTCAGTACTTACCCTCCTCAGTTTCCAGTGGTAAATCTGAGAAAGGGTGTTGCCTCTGTCCCTGAGGGAGACTCCAGGACAAGAACCGGTTTCTTGGGAGTTTCCCTATTCAGAGTTCAATGTGCTTGGTCTTGTTGCTTTTTTAATAATACAGGGACTGAATAGATTTCTTCCACACCTTATTTATACTTTGATCCTGAGTCATCATCAGTGACAGCTTTGGCAGATTGAGTCAGACAGTCTGTTGATGCTGCTATCACTGTGCTTAAGACATTGGCTTGGCTGCAATTTTTAAGTATTTGAGAAACTACTTCTCAACAACTAATGTTTTTAATAATAATTTTACTCTCTGTTTTCCTTAAAATACACTTGCTTGCTCAGCGACATAAGTCTGGTAACTTTTGATTTATGGCACAAATAAAAATGTCTTATTTTATATGGGAAGTTCACTAGGAAACAACAAAAAACTCCTCTACCACCTTAAAGGAGTTCTTATACTATCTTACCCTAATTGCTGGATCTTTCCATAAATTAAGAGCCTAGAGATGGACTTTTTGGCATGCACTACAGGTGCTTCAGAGCTTGTGTCTGTCACGGAGCAGCAAGAGCAGGGCTGCTCTGCAAGGAGGACCAGGCCGGCAGTTGAGGATTATACAGACAGGGCTTTTCCTGACTCTGGCCCAGTTCCACAGGGTCTGACCACTGCTGATCACAGGGTTAGACAAAATAATGGAATCTCCCAGGCCCAGAGTCCATCTCTGATGTTGTCTGATCAGAAGGAGCAGAAGATGGGAACTGATGCCATCCTAGAGGAAAGCTGTAATGTGAGATGTGGGGTCTAGGCAGGAGGCCTGAGCAAGGGCAGGCTGCAGAGTGTGGGCTGGCTCTGGCAGGGGCTGAACTGGAGCTCCTGGGCACAGACTGTGGGTAGTGGTCCCAGCTAAGGCCGTAGGCATTCAGCTTAAAATGTGATGTAACTGAACAGCTCTACCCTGTTCTCTTGGTGCTTCAGCTGTGCTGAGTCCCGTGACGGCTGGGGGCTGGTAATGGGAAGGTCTCGTAGGAACCTTTCAAGAATTTAGTGCAGATCCTGAGACATGGTCAGCACACAGTCCTATAGTCCCTTGTAATTTCCATTGCTGCTGTGGAAGATGGACATGTCTCTTCTCCTTTACAGATATGGAGTCTGGAGAGCGGTTAACCTCATCATCAGCCTCCTCTGCTGCAGCTGCTTCCACTCCATCACCTTCCACAGCTTCGGGTGCTTCAGAGGGAGCGAAAGGTGGCCTTTCCACTGGAGCTGCTACACTGAGCTCCACAATCAACACATGTGGTAAAAATGATTTAGATCTATATTGCGTGTAATTTTAGTGTTTGTCAACATTTGTAATTATTACTACAAGTAAAATGTAATGAGGCTGCATGGATGCACCAGAGAAAAATGTTTGAGGTTTTTTGGTTTTACCAAGCAACATTGATTTCTCATGGGTACATGTTATGGAGTACTTCTATATTGAAGGAATGAAATTGATTAAAAGTTGCCTATTTAAAATGTGGAAAAAAATTCCGTTTACAAAGCTGCCTTGAAAGCAAGGATCCTGTAAAGGGTTGATCTGGCAAGGTCTGTGCCACTTTCAGATTAAGATTTAATGTTCATCTTTTTGAATATATACCATGTTCTCATCATTCAAGTCCAACCTGTAATGTATTTTTATATTTGGATGAATAGTTTCTTCTAATGGAACTTGAAAAGGTGAATTTCATAATGTCATAGTCTTGGATAGTCTTGATTAGAGTGAAACACCTTGTCTTGAATCAGAAATATATATAAAAGATTTCTCCATGCAAGAATCTAATTTTTGTGAATGAAACTCATAATTCAACTGAATAATGCCAATGTCATTCACAAAAAGGGAAGCGGTAAATAACTCTTCTCTGCTGCTTCTCTCTTCACTTTTGGAGGAGAGATTTTTTTTTATTTAGAACATTCTTTTTGTTAGCCTGGGTATTGCTGGTTCTTGTAAAATACATAGTAAATAGGAAGTCTTTTCAGCTTGAATTTGTGGTAATACACTGCTTTCAAAACAAACTTGTTTCTTGCAGTAGAGTGAGCAAAAATATATTCTACTTACTGAAAAACTCCTCTGCCCAGATACTACAGGATGAGTAGATTCCAAGTGCCCCCCCTACACCCTGCATTTGTTCATTTACAGTGCCCCAGGAAGAAAAGTAGGAACCAGAATGTCTGCGTAGCTAGACTTATATCTCACCTATTTATTTTAATTTCTCTGAAATGAGCCAGAAGAGTTCATAACTAAAACTCTTTGTGAACAAATAGCAACGACTCATATTTTTCAGTACTCCACTACAAATTCAGCTCCAAAGGAATTTTTTGGTTGTGTTTGTTAGCCCATGCAATTTGAAATGGTTCTCTATGGTGGTTCCCAGAATGTAACAGGAGTTTGTTTGCACATGGCTGTAACTCTGCAGTTCCAGCCTGAGGGTTTCTGTGACTCATTTACCTCTCCTGGCTGCTTTTGCATTCTAGATATTGCAGGATGGAATTTTGTATCTCACATAACATTGTATTTATGAATAGGATATATATTTGGTCTGCTAAAATACAGTAGGGCTGAAGTAGGTGAATAATGTAATAAAGATACTCAACTGTTAGTTTTGGTCTTCACTAGAAAACTCAGGTAGTTCTTCAGTAAAGGACTTTTAAAAATTCTATTCTCAACTTTTATTTTAAAAAAAGGGTTTGTTTCTGTCTGATAGCTAATAGTTATAAAGGCTGTTAGTAATTCTCAGGATTCTTTTTTTTGCTGGTCAGATCTTTGGCCTGGCTGCATCTGATGTTTAAGAAAGTACATATTTTGTCCAGGACACTTTGTCTTCCTAAAACCAAGCTGGAATGTATCACTATCAGTACTGTCCCATCAGTGTTATTTGTGAGTGTATCTGTTTTTGTGTTGACACAGTTCACTGAGCTTACTGTTGTAAACGCTCTAAAAAGGTAGAGGCCATCCTAGAGAGATCCCACAGAAGTGTTTATGCTGTCAGCCAGCCAAAGACTGACTTTCCCATGAATGAGCTGGCTGCAATGGCAACTTCATTGACTCTCCTGAATTTACAAGCTACTCTGTAGCTAAGGTAGACTAACTAAACTGAGGTGTCCTTCACTTCTGTGATATTCTGGAAAAAAAACAACAAAGGCTGTCAATTTCAATCTGATAATTAAATTATCTTCAAATTTAAAAATGCATTTTTCTAGTAACTAATAAAATCTTTAAGAATGAGGAATTGTTCTTACTAAGAGAAGGTAAAGGCATTTTAATCTATGTATTAGATTAGAGAGGTTCTTTTTATTCCAATGCATCTCTTTATTTTCTTTGCAGCAATCAATAGACTATTAAGTAGTCTCTGCAATAAACTTGATTGTATACTATGTCAGGTCCCCACGATACATGATGGGTTAGGACTGGGAGTTTTTATACTTTGCCAGGAAGATTGGACTACAAATAAATTATTTTGGCATACTCCCAGGTCAAAAAGACAAAGCACCTGTGTGAAACCATTATGGAATGTATCATCATCATTATGGAATGTATGTAATTAGTTAATACAGACTAGTTGCTGAATAATTAAAGCATTCTAATCAAGTAAGCAGATACTTTACTTGCTTTCTTATTCACCCCTTGCTGAAAAGAAGAAGGCACATTGGAAAAGTAAATTGACTCTGGAAAGACGTTTAAATTCACTCTCATGAGAAGCTTAGCAACTTGGGAAGAATATGAATCAACATCTTTTTCTCATGTGAGAACCGTAGTTCAGCATTTTGTCTTAATGAGGGTCAATAATACCAGCATGTGAAAGTGTTTAAGGCTCAACAATGGAGTTGTATTGTGTTTTTGTTGTATTATGTTATCAGACCTGAAAGGTTCTTTAATTTTCAAAAAAAGGAAATTCATTAACTTTTTCTTGAAAAACAAACCACAATGAAGAAAAGCCTATGAGAAAATTTTTTTTCTCAAACTGGAAGCTGCTTTTATCAAATCAAAAATCTTCAGTCATTTTGGAGTCCCCTATTTTTCCTTAAATAAGATCCAGAATAGTTTTAACATTGTGGACATAAATGCACAGAGTCAATGGATTGTTTTAATTGGAAAATCTGTAAGTTACATTTGATGTTCTTACCTATAGTAGCAAAGATTTTTAAATTTTTTTTTTAAACTGACTATTTTTTTTTGTGCCTCGGTATTGAGATAAAGATGCCATTGTGACTTCTCAAATAAATGCTCAGAAAGATCAGATTTAGTGCCTAAATCTTTGGCGAGTCTTTTATATAGTCCTTGGTTTTGTCAAATTTTTCATCTCAGGCTTTTAGATATTTGTTGCTTTCTGGAGAGTTTAAGGGTCCTAGATGCCAAGTGACAATGAGCAAAATTGAAGTGGTTATATAAAGGCAAAGTGGTGATTCTGCTATGATATGTACAACAAAATGCTGAGGAGAATGAGATGGTTATATTAAAAGAGATGCAGATGCTTTGATTAAGTACAAGGATGGGAACAATAGCAGAGTACAATTAGTTGCCAGTTCTGATTCTAGAACCCATAGTATTATACAATCCACATCACAGTTTCTCAATTTTTGGAAATCAGAGTTAAGATTTTTGTTGCATCTGAATTTTAATGTATTATTATACATATTGTTAGGAAGCAATCTTTAAGTTCATTCTTTAAATGTGATACCAGCTTTGTTTAGATTTCTGGCTTAATATTATACCCTGATTTCTTCCTCAGTGTTTGAACTAGTGCAAACTAGTCCAGGCCCTGGCTAAACTCTTTTTTAAGGACAGGAATGTGACAATAATAAACCAGAAGTTTAAAAAAACAAAAAAGTCTGTTTTTTCATAAAACATAAAAGCAAAAATACGGAGGGAAAAAGAAAGATGGGGAAGTATTTTAATAGGCATAACTCAAGTACTTCCATGTTTTAAAATTCCATCTCATCCAACATTTCTTACAAGGATTACACAGATGAATGAATAATTCTGAGCATTGTTTGGATAAGGAATTTTACTTTTAAGGAATGGACTTAGAAACAGCTTGAAAGGAGTTTCAATGCATTGTTTTTTGGATATTAGAGATTAAAGGAAACTATTGTATTTCAACACCTAATTAGTTTTATTTCAAACCCCATCAGGCACCCAGTAGTTCTTGCATTAAAGGAAGCCTCTTTGAGAATTGCCATGTGGTTGATGCTTTTTAAAATACAGCTGAAGAAGTCCGTCCGCTGTGTATATTCACTATATTCTTACTCCTCAGAGTTAATCATCGCCAGTGTTTATGCCTAAATTATGTATCAGCTTTCTCAGTAGTGTGAAGTTTTGTTAGACCCTTTCCAAAATTTCTTTTTTTTTAGAAAATTAGTTGTCCAAGTTGAGCGTCTTTTAATCTATGATTTATGAAGGAAAATTAAAGAATGAGCTTGTGTGCTTGCTTCTGTGAGAGCATATTCAGAGTTTATGAAAATGCCTTTTTTTAAATCCTTTACTGACATATCCAGTGCTTTTCTTCTTCATTTAAATGATCAGATATTTTTGATGTTTCTCTATTCATATGAGGGTTTTTGTTTTTTAAGCCAGTGATGGGAGTGTTACTTCTGTTTGTATAAACAGTTTCCAGCCTTTTCTATGCTTTCAACTTTTTACACTGAGACCAGTACCAGGAAATCATGCGCATAAGTAGTTTGGGATCATGAATATAGGGAGTTAGGAAGACTTACTGATGTTGGGAGGCATGTAGAAGGCAAACTTTGCTACTGCTGTAATGATTAAAAGACAACAGGTAGAGGAGGGAAATACATTATCATTCCTGTCACCCTGTGGCATCATGTCAAAAGCTGAATTTACAGCTCGTTAAGGTCTCAGCAACTGCTATGGCAGATGGAAGCACCGAGAAAGAAAAGGCCAGAAGGACAGAGCTTCACTGAAGGACAGATACAGCATGGTCAGGAACATCACTGGAGGGGCAGCTCATGGACACCTCGTGAACATCCCACTCTTAAGAATAATTGGCTAAAGATTTATCTTAGAGTATCCTGTGACTATTACAGATTGTATGACATGTTATGCTAGGATTGGGGAAGAAAAGGCTGATAGATAAACCTCCTATTCCTGGTTAAAGTCTTTTCGAAACATCCTATAGGCTAATAGAGATCTTTAAAATACTCTGTAACAAAAGTTATAGTTATCCAAATCTGATTATAGAAACATAAACTGTTTCCAGACTATAAAGACAGCTTGTAACATGTAATAAATGAATTCTTGGGGTTTTCTTGTGCGTGATACATCTTGTGGTCGTTCTTAAGAGGAATCGGAATGTCGGCCACATCATCCCGTGCAGTTCTCAGATTTGCTGTGTAAGGTGGAATGCCTTTAAATACCCTGTTATTTTTGTATTTCTTCTGGTTGGCACATTGATGCTTTGTATTTTAAGACATTATTTAAGTATTTATTTCTTTTTAGCTCTTTTGAAAAGCTTCTGTGGCACCATGAAGTTCATTAATATTAACAAAGGCATTCACAGTTACCACTCCTTGTTACTAAGAGACCAGCGTTGTTGAAATGTGTGTTGTCCTTTGGAGTAGTGCTTTCAATCTGTGCAGTGGCTAGTAGAATTTCAAAAGCTGTGCTCAAAAATATTTAACCTATTTGAAGGAAACCGATAATGCTCAGGAGTGAGGTTTAATACGAAATTCAGCTTGTCTGTGCTTGTGAAGCATATCTGAGGTAAGTTAGTAACTTGAAGAGCAAATACTAAAATAGGAAAATTAAAGAAATACTAGAATTATTTGCTGAACAAACTGTTAGTGTTTTCATCAAAAAAGAGGGAAAATGTCATTACAGTTCAGTTTATTATTACAAGACTTTTGTTTCCATTTTTCATTTATGCTTTGTTTCTTCCATGTCTTTAAATGCATGTTTACAAGTAGATGGCTTCTCTTTTCTAGGCACATTAGGTAATGGCTTAGGTGGCACACAGTGCATTGCAGTCTTTAGTAGAATGGCTTTAATGTCTGAGGACCAGCGTTGCTGCAGGAAATATGTGTCATTTGAGAAGTTCCTAAATGTTTTGTTTTACCTCTAGGTTTAGTAAATCTACTCTCTCTCTCCCTCCCTCCCTCTGTGTGTGTGTGTGTGTGTATATATGCAATATACTTATTGAACTATTTGAATGTACTATTACAACAAAGGAAGGTTTTTTTTTGTTTCCCTTGTGTTGTAGAGTGGTGGCGAACAGCAGACACACACTCTCGTCCTGGGGCAGCTTTTTTCCCACCGCTCTTGGGAATTCCACCACTCTTTGCACCTGCTGCACAGAATCATGATTCTGCTTCATTCCACTCAAGAACTGCAGGAAAAGGTAGTCGGAGCAGTACAGACAAAGGTAATGGCTGAAGTTGTAGAGGGAATAATCATATTGAACTTCTGCACATGGAGAAAGATGTGGAATTTGAGCTTTCCTTTTCATCATTCTTCCCATTCATTAACAGTTCTATAAAAGTCAACTGTTGCCTAAGCATGAGACGTACAAGTATGGGTTTTCAATAATTAAATGGTTTTTTTGCTATTATTGTCGCCCTTTGTTTGTGCAGGACTGAGTAGTAGGGAAAGATTTTCTTCTGAAGTTTGTGGTTGGTTTAGAAGGCCTTGTACTTGCAGAGTGAATGCTGTTCCTGTACAAAGATGAAGCAGGCACCAGGCCATTGTTTGGGGTGGGCACGGAGTGGGGGATGGCTGTGGCTGCAGGTTATGACTGCAGAGAGCTGCGTGACAGCGTGTTCTTGCTCTTCAATATTCATGTGGTATTGCACACCTTTGGAAGACGTGAGATACGTTGGTTTGGTGTTCAATACTAGGTCTGCTCAGTTTAGAGGAGAGGAGTCTGAGGGTGACCTTGTTGCTGCCTGTGGCTTCCTCGTGAAGGAGGGGCAGAGAAGGAGGTGCTGATCTCAGCTCTGCTCTCAGTGTCTGCTGAGAGAACACAAGATGGTGGAAAGCTGCAGTGGGAAGCTCACATGGGTGTTGGAAAGTGTTCACAGAGAGGGTGAACAGGCTCATCTGTCTGGGTGCAGGAGGCATTTGGACAGTGCTCTTAGACCTGTGCTTTAGCTTTTAACTTGTCCTGTCCGGAATCAGGACTTGATAATCCTGATGAGTTCTTTCCAACTCACCATATTCTATGATGACTTAAAAAATGAACAATTTCAGATTTTTTTTCTTCCCCTCTCCACTCCTCACCCCTTACAGCATTGTGTTTGTCCTTTAAGTCATGAGTGCTCTGTATGTTTGAAGTAGAATAACTCCGAATCGAACTGACACTTGGATGGCAAATTTTTAGTATATGTTGGAAATAACCTCTGAGAAGCCTGGTATGTTGTTATGTACTTAGGGAAGCTAGGTTAGTGTGCCTGGAGCATCTCAAAGAAAGTATCTGCTACTTCATATTTATTTTAAGTGTCATTTTGTAAATCTGTCATCTCCAGGTGTAAATGGATCACTGAATGGGAACAGTACTGCTGCAGTGTCTGCTGTCAGCACGTCCGTGCTCTCCACAAGCATTGCAGCGTCGGCAGGACAAGGGAAAGCTGTGACCGCGGGAGCAGGAGGCCGGAAATACAACCAGGAGCAAAGTAAAGTTCAGCTTCTGGACACCAGGGCTGACAAAATCAAAGACAAGGTAAATACACAGAACGTAACTGAAGATTCAGACAAAAAATTGACATCAGTGTTCTGCACACAGCAGCATTTTCAGGTGTCCTTTCAGAATTGTACAGTGTTTTGTTCCTGGTTGAATTCTAGTCATCTTGTCCTACCATCTTACAGAATCCTCAAGTGCAGTCTGATAGTAACTTGTATTTTATGAATTTTTTTGCCCAGAGTGTTTAAAAAACAACTTGTGAATTGATAGAAGCATTGATCCCCGAAGTTGTAGTTATATTATAAGTTGTCATCCAGTTTCTTTTGTTTTATATGTGTATTTGATCATTTGAAGGGCCATACAATGATAAACCAAAATATGTCCAAAAAGTGACTTTATAACTGTGCCAGATCCTCATTTATCACAGTATGTTTGTGATGTGTCATGTTATGTCTGTTGAGCATAATTATGTTGAAGATAGATGTCACTGTGATGGTCTGATACACCATTCATGACTGGGCCTTAATTTGATATATTGCTTTTAAATGTAGTGATGACAACTGTTTTCTTGGTGCGTGTGGTCACAAAAATACTTCAGTGGAACTTTGTGACCAGTTTTTAATTTTCATCATCTTATGAAACACTTTCTCTTTAAGGAATACAGATCACTGTACTCCAGAATCTCACTGTTCTTTGTTCCAAAGATTATGTGAAATATTAAGATTATACAACAGATTAAAGTTGAACCATTAAAGAGAATTCATCTTTCTGGTAGAAGCCCAGGAAAAAGGCAGTGGAAAGCTCTAGTAACAGCGAGAGTGATTCGGGCTCCTCTTCAGAGACCTCAAGTGAAGGCATAAGTAGCAGTGACTCAGATGACTTAGAGGAGGATGAAGAGGAGGAGGAGGACCAGAGCGCTGAAGAGAGTGAAGATGATGAATCTGATTCTGAAAATGAAGCACATCACAAAAACAAGAACAAGGTATAACACCACATCCTCATGCTCACAGTCCTGTCACTGCAGGCAGTTTATGACAAACTGACCTATTCCTGCCTGTGAATTAATAGTGGGCAATTATTTAACTGCATGTTAATAAATGCTAAGAATACTCTTTTTAGGTTTGCTTCACGATTTTCTGTTTATGGGGATTTTCTTTGCTTCTATTGTACGTATGCAGGTCAGTGTATTGCTGTTCTTTACAAGCTAGGACTTTAATGGTAGATTGTTTTGTCATAAAATAGGAAATACAAAGAAATTACATACTGTGTGCAAATGGTGCACTGGAAATACATCTTTATGGATATTACTTTGGCAGTTGCTTTTTTCCCACTGGAATGGTTTCCCTGGCAGACAGTAGAACAACAAGACTGGAATGTTTGATATCCTCTTAGATGTACAGTCAAAAATACATTTAAGAACAACTGTGGTTTAATACCCCTTCTCTAGTAAGCATTGTCTTCAAATGCTGTAACTATCTGGGGGGGAAAAAACAGACCAAACAATAAATACATTACAAGACTGATTTTAAGTCATTGCTGTTCATCCTCTGCCAAGAGGAGTATAATTGTTTCATGGAGACTGATCATATGCTTTGTTTTTTTTAAAGGACCTTTAACTTATGTAGTGAACAGTCAAAAATACATATTTTGCAGGTGCTAATGCATAGTGGTGTAACAGATACGAAAACTGATGGACAAAAAACACATGAAAAGTCTCAAGAAAAAAGAACACACCAGCAGATACCTCTTGTGTCTGATTCCCAGACTCACTCATCATTCCAATCCCAGCAGAAGCAGCCTCAGGTTTTGTCACAGCAGCTTCCATTTATTTTCCAAAGCTCTCAGGCAAAGGAGGAATCTGTGAACAAACACACAAGTGTAATACAGTCTACGGGATTGGTTCCTAATGTGAAACCTTTGTCTTTGGTACATCAAGCCAAAAAGGAAACCTATTTAAAACTCATAGTTCCTTCCCCTGATCTACTCAAAGCAGGGAATAAAAATACCTCTGAAGAATCTCTCTCTTTGACCAGTGATGTCAGATCAAAACGGGTAAGGGAATATTTTGATTATTTGTAACCTGTGTTATTTGCTTAACAAGATGGAACATTGTGCTGTCAAGCTCTTTTAAATATAATGTATTAAAATTATAAGTATGTATTTTTTCATAATCATGGGGTTTTTACATGTTTTTAGAGTAGACTTGGATTTCTGAATAGTGTAAATTAAGTAGATTGTGTGTGTCATGCATCTCTTAAGAGCAGTGTGAAGGTAAAATAAATGTTAAAATAAGAAGAGTACTCATGGGTAAATTATGTGGCCTGGATATTTTTCCTGTGCTTCTAGTTTCAGTCAGAATGTTGATTTCAGAGTATTGTGAGCATGACTTCACTTTGTTTCAAGTTAGATAGTTTTAAGTCAAAGTAATTAAAATTACCTATTTTAATTATGATTTTAAAAAGAAGCTGGAAGCCCTTTCTTAAAAGCCCTTTCTTAAAAAAATGCTCAATGTAACCTCGAGTTTTGTTTGCTCTTTAAAGACAGATACTCATGCACTGATAACCTATTAAAATTCAGTATGGCCATTTCAGTAGTTTCCGTGGAATCCTGGCGTGGTTTGCATTTGATGACGCCTTAAAGCTCATCTCATTCCATGCCCTGCTACGGGCAGGGACACCTTCCACTGCCCAAGCCCTGTCCAACCTGGCCTTGGACACTTCCAGGGATCGAGCAGCCACAGCTTCTCTGGGCAACCTGTGCCAGGGCCTCCCCACCCTCACTCAGTTTGATCTTTCTTTTACTGGTCAGGACTGTACAGTATGTTTATGTGTCTGTTTTAACAATTCTGCAGTTTACAGAAATAATTTTTAGATCCTTGGTTTATTTAGTTTGTTACAAAGTAGTGTTTGGAAAGAGTAAACTGCACTTTGATTCACAGCTAACTCACAGGCCTGATGACTGAAAAATACAGAGTTTTTATTAGTAGACCAGAAGATAACCACTCTTTCTCTTTTCAATTCCCAATTACTTCACAAAAATTCAAATAAGCTTGTTATTTACCTGGAGTGGCTAAATAAATTACAATTCTGTTTTCATAATGTCTAAAACATACATCTTTGTTATAGGAAGAGGCTTCTGCTTTCAGATTTAGGTTATGAGTCTTTAGTTGGTGATCCTCATTTAGTGGTTTGAATTCTCTGAAACATCTACTGGAGGTATACATTGTGGGAATATTTATTTTGGAGGTTTTCATAATTTCATATTCAGCTTTAAATGTTAGTAATTTCAAGAATGTATTGTGTTTGACTTTATTTTTCAAAATTGATTGAAAATATACCATCTTTATCCATTTCACTATGTTTTCCTTCATAGATGGTGGCATTTTTTTCTTTGTAAGAGTCTTTAGATTAAAGACAGTATAAGCTTTACATGCATTTCTGAGCCACAGCTGATTAAATTTTACCTGGAGAACTTTGGAGTATTACTTTTTCAGTTAAAAAATGAGCATATCACAGCACTTCTTGAGTAGTACCTTTTTCTCTACTTCTGCTAATACGGTGGCCTTCAGTGTTGTATTTACTTTGTGCTTTAAAATGAAAAAATTGTTAAAGGTAGCTGTATATTCACTGTTGAGATATTACACACTGACATAGGTAATAAACGGGGATTTTCCTATGTTGATACACAAGAGGAGTCTCTTTCTAAAAAATTACTTTTTTCAAGATACTTAATATCTTTATGAAAGTCATTGTCTAGGGTGATATAGCATGTGAGAAAGCTTCCCTACATAATTTGGATCAACTTGATCTTGATTTCAATTCTTTTCCTACTTGATTTACAGTGAAAATCATGCAAGGCTAGTGTAACTTGTAGTTACTGATCTCTTCTGTGGTAGACAGTACCTGCTTTTGGCCTAATGAAAATAGCTTAGCAGATGTTTAAAATCTCCTAGAGTTCACCTGCCTCAATACTAAAGAAAACCAAACAGATGCCTCTACATTTTATTACTCTGTCTTCTTATTTCTTTAGGAACAATATAAACAAACATTCCCTGCAGCACAGCTGAAGAAACAGGAATCATCTAAGAACCTGAAGAAGGTTATTGCAGCTTTGTCAAGCCCCAAACAAACATCTAGTTCACCAGCTCATCAAAAACTCACATCCTTGGAAAACAACCATTCTAACCCTTTCCTGACAAATGCACTTTTAGGTAATCACCAACCCAATGGAGTTATTCAGAGCGTCATCCAGGAGGCTCCTCTTGCACTCACTATGAAACCGAAACCCCAGACCAAGAGCAATGAAAGTGTAGCCATTTCTAGCAGTGCCCCCTTTTCTTTGCCAGTAAATTTGAGTGCATGTGGGAAAAAAACAGCTGGTAACCGGACACCTGTTATGCCCTCTACCTCTCCTGTGTTACCTGGTTCGGGAAAGGATAAAGCGGTCAGCAATAATGCAGGAAATGCAGTGAAACCACAACAGCGCCTCCATTCTGCAAAACTGGTGGTGGAGCAGTTCAGAGGGGTAGACTCAGATGCCCCCAGCAGTAAAGACTCTGACGACTCTAATGATGACGACGACGATGATGAAGATGAAGATGAGGACGATGAAGATGATGATTCTGATGATAGCCAATCAGGTGGTTTAACCTTTTTAATAGGAAAAGCAGAAACTTTATTTCTTTGAGTTTTGAAAACATGCATTTCCCACCATATTTTAAAATAGGAGTAGGAAATACTGGGTCAGCGTGGCCCACACTGACCAACACATATCCTTGAAATGAGCATATCTCTCCATCCCCCATTGCATTGTATCNACAAGAGGAGTCTCTTTCTAAAAAATTACTTTTTTCAAGATACTTAATATCTTTATGAAAGTCATTGTCTAGGGTGATATAGCATGTGAGAAAGCTTCCCTACATAATTTGGATCAACTTGATCTTGATTTCAATTCTTTTCCTACTTGATTTACAGTGAAAATCATGCAAGGCTAGTGTAACTTGTAGTTACTGATCTCTTCTGTGGTAGACAGTACCTGCTTTTGGCCTAATGAAAATAGCTTAGCAGATGTTTAAAATCTCCTAGAGTTCACCTGCCTCAATACTAAAGAAAACCAAACAGATGCCTCTACATTTTATTACTCTGTCTTCTTATTTCTTTAGGAACAATATAAACAAACATTCCCTGCAGCACAGCTGAAGAAACAGGAATCATCTAAGAACCTGAAGAAGGTTATTGCAGCTTTGTCAAGCCCCAAACCAACATCTAGTTCACCAGCTCATCAAAAACTCACATCCTTGGAAAACAACCATTCTAACCCTTTCCTGACAAATGCACTTTTAGGTAATCACCAACCCAATGGAGTTATTCAGAGCGTCATCCAGGAGGCTCCTCTTGCACTCACTATGAAACCGAAACCCCAGACCAAGAGCAATGAAAGTGCAGCCATTTCTAGCAGTGCCCCCTTTTCTTTGCCAGTAAATTTGAGTGCATGTGGGAAAAAAACAGCTGGTAACCGGACACCTGTTATGCCCTCTACCTCTCCTGTGTTACCTGGTTCGGGAAAGGATAAAGCGGTCAGCAATAATGCAGGAAATGCAGTGAAACCACAACAGCGCCTCCATTCTGCAAAACTGGTGGTGGAGCAGTTCAGAGGGGTAGACTCAGATGCCCCCAGCAGTAAAGACTCTGACGACTCTAATGATGATGATGACGATGATGAAGATGAAGATGAGGACGATGAAGATGATGATTCTGATGATAGCCAATCAGGTGGTTTAACCTTTTTAATAGGAAAAGCAGAAACTTTATTTCTTTGAGTTTTGAAAACATGCATTTCCCACCATATTTTAAAATAGGAGTAGGAAATACTGGGTCAGCGTGGCCCACACTGACCAACACATATCCTTGAAATGAGCATATCTCTCCATCCCCCATTGCATTGTATCCAAAATCATGTTTCAGGTGGTCCAATACTTGTCCTGGTAAAGTGGCTCCACAGCCTTTTGGAAAGGCTGTCAGAGACCTGCCTTCCACATCAGTCACCCAGCCTGCAGCTGATGTGCTGCTGGTGTGACAAAGTGCTTAGGAGGGGATGGAGATTAAGGCTGGTTGATGGTTAATGATTCTGGCAGGCAGAGCCCAGCTGTAGATTAGGCTTCCCTAACCACAGAGGGACTAAAGAAAATTGTCAAGAGTGGCAAAAAAGCATGCTCATTCAGGAGCATGTTAGTCCATGAGCAAGGACTTGGACAGTTTTAAGGGCTGCAGTCCAGACTACTATTTTAAAGGCTCTTATGCAATTTGGAATAGCAAGGCCTGTTTAAAGAGTTGATTGTATTCAGTCACTCCTTTTTCCCCTGTATGCTGATACCCCTTGGGTCCAGCCTCTACCTTCATTATTTTCACTCACCCTCTGCTCACCTTTTTCTCTCATGATTGTAGCCCATCTTTAGTTCCTTACCCTGCTTATCCTTGATTGTAATTCTTCCTTTGCCCAGATTGCTGTACTTGCATTTCTGACACCTCTTAGCCTGTAACTAGGTCCATTGTTTTCTTCCTCTTCACGATGGATTTCACACCCTGTGAAATGCCCTTCTTGGGGTAATGCCTAGCTGCTGCCTGGCTAACAAGATGATTTATCTGTAGCTCATTCTGGAGTAAACAGTCTCTTAAAATACTGCAGCCTCTGTCACTCGTCTGTCTCTTCCCATTCAAAAGAATAGTTCATTATCATGCAGAATTACTTTATGCTGTCATATTTGTAGTAATTTTTAGGTTTAGGTAGTTAATTATAACCTTCTATTTATACTCAGGAGGTGTTGTTAAAAACACATATTTAATAAGACAAATGACTTTGCAAGTGTTAGAACTTTAGCATACTTGCCAGTAGTTATCAAATCATAATATGCCTTTTGCCACGCTTTTTTTAAACAGAGTCTGACAGTAATTCTGAGTCAGATACAGAAGGGTCTGAGGAGGAAGATGATGAGGATGATAAAGATCAAGATGAATCGGATACAGACACTGAGGGAGAAAAAACTCCGCTGAAACTGAATAAAACGTCATCCTCTGTGAAGAGCTCTGCCATTGGTCTTGCAGCTCATTCCACCCCGCTCAATCTCCAAGTAGCAAAGCCCCCCAGCTCGGCCCCAGCTGCCTTATGTCCCGAGTCCCAGGCTCCAGTTTTCCTCGGGACAGCGCCCGCCGCCCTCCAGCCAAGTGCACACTGTGGTATCTTAAATGTCTTCTCTTACAGTACCTGTAACAACAAAGGTGCATGTATTGTGAAAGGAGTTGCAAAAGTAATCCAGGTGCTGGTATCAAGTGATACCTCAAGAAGGAAGTTTTTTACTGTAAGAACAATGGTTCACTAAACAGCCTCCCCAGGGATTATGGGAGAGTCCCCCTTACTAGGGGTGTTCAGAGGGCGAGATAATCTCAGGCTCTCTTTCCCATGAAAGGCTGGACCAGGTGTCTTTTGAGGCCCCTTCCAACCTCAGCTGTTGGGTGACTCTGTGATCTCTTCACGGGTGCTTGCAGCAGACATTTAAAATCCAGATGAGAACATTACATTTAAACTAAGACATTTTAGCTCATTATTTGAGAGAAGGTAGCATGAAATAGCCGGAGTTGATATTTATTACATTAAAACTCCTCATTATTTATTCTTTGCATTTACCATTTTGTTCTAAGCTAGTTATATAGTTTCTGTGCATTATAGGTGGTGTTCTGAGTCTTCTGGTTTTGCCCCTTCCTCAACAAATTTTGTAACCGTATTAGAATATAACTTCATTCATTATTCTTTCAAAATTCTCAGTGGAATTTATGGATTATGTGCAAGGATTTATTTTTAAAAGGGTTATAAAAAGTACATTTAGGATTTGCCTGGTGTTATTTAATGTTTATAATCCTTTATTTGGTGACTAATTTGTAAGATTTAGTAATTACTATGGCTACAGTAAAGAATGCATTTTTGAAAGTCACACTTGTTAATTTACATGATAACAATGAAATGAAATTGGATATTTACTACTCAGAAACTTGATGTTTAATTAACATGCATGTAAGTAGATTTTTAAATGGGGACATCTGCTTAAAAAGAGGTTTTTATATTTGGATTTAGTGGAATAGGGATTTAATTCCGTGTAATCAAGGACATTAGATTTGAAGCAGTGTAATGTGATCTACATCATATTTTCCCTAGAAAACAGCCTGTTATAAAAGATTTCCCACGGATTTGGAGTAGTCCAAATTGTTAAGTTACAAAGTTAAATTTTTTTTCCTCAGGAATCTGTGTTGATTTATGATCCTTTGAAAAGACTGAGCAGATTTTTGTCTGTTCACAGGTGCAGGAAGTAGAATAAATTAGTTTTGTGTCCTTTTTTAGATGTTATAGTACTACACCTAAGAATCACCATAGTACAACAAAAATACTTTTGTGTCAATTTTACCTAGAGTTGGTCAGTCACTGAAGAAGTCTTGTGGTCCCTTCTCTCTCATTTTTCATGTCACTTGTATTTGGAAGAGCAGTCTCCTTCCCTGTGACCATTCGCAGTAATGCAATAGTCAGTCGTGTGAGGTTGAGTGCAGACCTGTGCCTAAAGCTTGGCATCCAAACCCAGGCAGGTCCTCAGTGCTTATCTGGAGGACTCTGCACTACCTGTAAGCAGCTGCTGGAATTTCATCTGAGAGGCTGTGCCATGGTCTGGTGTGACAGTCCTGACTGTAAGAGCTTGGAACCAGGGGTTCAGTTTGATAACAGAACTTACTCACGGCCACTCCCAGGGAAGAGATGTGGCACATTCTTGACAGAATCCAAACTACCTTTTTGAGAAGTTCATCTTCCAGAAGTTGGTGTGTTTACATAATTCACATCCTACAGCTGTCTGAAAGGCCTGAGAAAAGGAACAGCTTTTGGCTCACACTAAAAGCCCACATTTAGTAATTGTCTCTGTGATACTATTGATTCAGTCTCTCATCTAGCACCAAACCCAACATCTGTCTGAACTTGGAAAAGCTGAAATAGTCCTGAAAATTTTCTACATTTGACAGTTGACTGCATTCTATACACAGTGCTCTAAGAAGACTGAACCTACATTGTATGGATCTTTAAAGTAAAGAGTGTTTTCATTTGCATCTTCTATACTGAAAAAAAACCTATGTATAGTCTAGTCTAGAGAAAGAGGCATGCAGGGAGTTATTTTGGCAATATCTGAGAGCACTAAATAAGATGAGCAGTTAAATATAGAAGAGTTAGGTTTTTCTGTTTACAGTTCCAGAGATTATAGAAAACTTAGAGGACAATTTATTTCAAAAAGAGAAGAGTTACATTAATTTTCTTGGTAATTGAGATACATGATGGCTAGAATGAAAAAATTTATTTATTGTTTGTTTTGGGCATATAAATATAAAAAGTGCATTTTAGGAACATGTGCTCATTCTGTAAGTTCTGTTAGGTGTTAATCAGAAATTCTGTTGCAGGTATTTCAAAAAGACGAAGAGTAGCAGATGAACGGGAGCTGCGTGTTCCTCTCGAGTATGGGTAGGTTATGTATATACTTGGCTTGCCTTAAAGGGAAATACTACCTTCAAAAGTCAGTTGGTAAAGAGATGACAGTTTAAAAATTTTTGAGGCTGAATAATAAAGGAAAGGACTTCAACAGTTTAGATTTCCGACTCCCAGTGACTGAATCTCTTTAAAGAGTGTCTGTGTGTTTTGCGTGTTAATTTTTGCACATTGAATTTGCTCTTCTGCAACATGTCCTGTCTCTTAGCAGTTTTGCCACTGGAAATTAATCCTGGTGGCTAGAACTGAGCCAATGTAGACTCCAGATAACCCTGAAGTATAGCTATAAGCCGTTTAAAATCTGGTAATATGTAAGTAGCTTGATAAAAATAAATCTATATATATATATATATATAGTCAGTTTGGAGAATCTACATAATAAAATTTTCTGGGATTGTCTGATTAGTGATACTGTAGTCACTTTTTTTTTGTAAAATCCTTAACATGGATTACATGTTTTTTAAAAAGTATATTGTTGTATGCAACTATTTCATATTATTCTAGGTGGCAAAGAGAAACCCGAATAAGAAATTTTGGTGGTCGTCTTCAAGGAGAAGTAGCATATTTTGCACCTTGTGGGAAGAAGCTGAGACAGTATCCTGAAGTAGTAAAGGTACATTCATTTTTCCAGCCTCTATGTTCTAATGCTACTAAGCATGCCTGCAATTAAAAAAATGCAATTTTTTTTCTCTCCAGTAAAGATATTTATTTCCTGTGATGTGAGGCATAATGTCTGATACTGATTTGATCTCTTATAAATGCGTATCCCTTTGACAGAATATGCAAAACATTACACTCACAAAGTTAGCTGTACATCAAAGCTGGGTTGTAATTATTTACAAGCTGAAGTGGAAAAATATGTGATTTTTTCAGTATCTCAGCAGAAATGGAATAATGGATATCTCAAGGGACAATTTCAGCTTCAGTGCAAAAATAGGAGTGGGTGACTTCTATGAAGCCAGAGATGGACCGCAGGTATCCACTTTTTAAAAAGTAAAGTCTTTGATCCGAGGGACATTAACTTAAGTTTAGGTGAAGTAATTTTTGCTACAGTCTGAAGCATTGCCTGTTTTTAGCTAATTATTTCTAAAAATTGTGCCTGTTTCTTAATAGTGAGATTGAGATGCTGAGAGCTTGGCCCCAGGCAGTGTTGAAAGCTGTTCCCTTCAATGCCTTTGTTCAGAGGGGACAGGAGTTTACGTGCTTTAGTGATCAGCTCTGAGCCTGGATTGGGCTGGTACAGAAACTAAGCTACCTATTTTGTTTTAGTGTTCAGATATTCCTCACTTAAACCTTTATTTCTTCCTTTATTCTAGACAATCTTATATCAATAGTAATTTATGTGTATGCATTAAATTTCACTCTTTTCATGTATTCATGTGTATAATATATATATGTGTGTTTGTATATATATATGTATATATATGTTTTTAGATAAGCATGTCCTGTGTCCAGATTAATGTCGAAGAATCCTGAGAATGCAGAGCTATCCCAGTTATGTTTTACGGTGCAGAACTGTTAGTCTGTGCAAACCTGTGGGTAGATAAACCACACAAGAATAAGTAAATCTAGAATTTTAAGGAAATTGTGTTACTATGTTTGTGTGATACTGTGTTACTGTATCTGGCCATGTTGCCATTTCTTGAGGATGTGCACAAAAGTTTTTGGACTTTTGTCAGAGAATATATTTGCTTCTTTAGAAGATAAGTGTACTGAACATGTTACTATCTCTTAGCAGTCTTGGATTCAGACCTTATGTCTTTGTGATGCCCCAAAGAAATAGGTAATTTTGCGTGGTATCAATTTGAAGGCATTAAAGACTGAGTTCACAGTAAGAAACTACTTCTAGGTGGTGCTTCCTGATTCCTGGCTTACAGGGTAGAACACTGCTAAGCTTGCTTCATACTTGGCCTTCAGAAAAAAAACAGTTAAAAGTTCCTGTAGTTGTGAACTTCATTATGTACCTGAATGGCTTGACTGAAATAATGCCTTGTACTATGAACATAATGTAATGTCTGGATATCTACTCTCTTTTTACTCTGTTACCTTTTTTGTGTCTGTTGCCCATATTACTTCATTAGTCTTGTCACTTCTCTAGTTATCTCTTTCTTCTCCCTTTAGTTCATGACTTGATTTGCAGTTTGCCCTGTGATCTATAAAACTTCAAAATTAAGGCAGTGGGAAAGGCAAATTTCTACTGGCAAGGCTGGCAGTGTCAATGCTAAGTTGCTGTATNTCCCTTCTCTCTCATTTTTCATGTCACTTGTATTTGGAAGAGCAGTCTCCTTCCCTGTGACCATTCGCAGTAATGCAATAGTCAGTCGTGTGAGGTTGAGTGCAGACCTGTGCCTAAAGCTTGGCATCCAAACCCAGGCAGGTCCTCAGTGCTTATCTGGAGGACTCTGCACTACCTGTAAGCAGCTGCTGGAATTTCACCTGAGAGGCTGTGCCATGGTCTGGTGTGATAGTCCTGACTGTAAGAGCTTGGAACCAGGGGTTCAGTTTGATAACAGAACTTACTCACGGCCACTCCCAGGGAAGAGATGTGGCACATTCTTGACAGAATCCAAACTACCTTTTTGAGAAGTTCATCTTCCAGAAGTTGGTCTGTTTACATAATTCACATCCTACAGCTGTCTGAAAGGCCTGAGAAAAGGAACAGCTTTTGGCTCACACTAAAAGCCCACATTTAGTAATTGTCTCTGTGATACTATTGATTCAGTCTCTCATCTAGCACCAAACCCAACATCTGTCTGAACTTGGAAAAGCTGAAATAGTCCTGAAAATTTTCTACATTTGACAGTTGACTGCATTCTATACACAGTGCTCTAAGAAGACTGAACCTACATTGTATGGATCTTTAAAGTAAAGAGTGTTTTCATTTGCATCTTCTATACTGAAAGAAAACCTATGTATAGTCTAGTCTAGAGAAAGAGGCATGCAGGGAGTTATTTTGGCAATATCTGAGAGCACTAAATAAGATGAGCAGTTAAATATAGAAGAGTTAGGTTTTTCTGTTTACAGTTCCAGAGATTATAGAAAACTTAGAGGACAATTTATTTCAAAAAGAGAAGAGTTACATTAATTTTCTTGGTAATTGAGATACATGATGGCTAGAATGAAAAAATTTATTTATTGTTTGTTTTGGGCATATAAATATAAAAAGTGCATTTTAGGAACATGTGCTCATTCTGTAAGTTCTGTTAGGTGTTAATCAGAAATTCTGTTGCAGGTATTTCAAAAAGACGAAGAGTAGCAGATGAACGGGAGCTGCGTGTTCCTCTCGAGTATGGGTAGGTTATGTATATACTTGGCTTGCCTTAAAGGGAAATACTACCTTCAAAAGTCAGTTGGTAAAGAGATGACAGTTTAAAAATTTTTGAGGCTGAATAATAAAGGAAAGGACTTCAACAGTTTAGATTTCCGACTCCCAGTGACTGAATCTCTTTAAAGAGTGTCTGTGTGTTTTGCGTGTTAATTTTTGCACATTGAATTTGCTCTTCTGCAACATGTCCTGTCTCTTAGCAGTTTTGCCACTGGAAATTAATCCTGGTGGCTAGAACTGAGCCAATGTAGACTCCAGATAACCCTGAAGTATAGCTATAAGCCGTTTAAAATCTGGTAATGTGTAAGTAGCTTGATAAAAATAAATCTATAT
>VYZS01032192.1:14490-27340 GCA_013400695.1 Neodrepanis coruscans | reverse complement strand
TTTCTGTGTGTGTAAAATAAAATCACTTCTGCTTAATATAGTCTTGTGTGAAATCTTTTAGTCTGTGTGTTACTATTTTGATAGTCATGGAAGTAGAATGAATAGTATGTATAAAAGAATATTTTCTAAAGAAAACTCCTAGTTCCTTGAGCACTAATTCTATCACTTCATACAATACTAGTCAATGCAGTGAAAGAGCAGTACATGAAATGCATTGGCAACAAAAATATTAACTCTTACAGTATTTTATATTGTAGACACAGCAAAACGATAGACTTTCCAGGGTCTTCTTACAAAAATGGACGTCAGATTGAGATTTTTAAATTTTTGGAAGCAATTTGGTGCTGAATGAGGAAAAAAAAAAAAAGAGTCCAAACCCATGATTTATTTTTACTTCAGGCTAATTAAGGAAAATGAGAGTATAAGTTTTGTCATTTGTGAATATTGGCATGCATGGTCAATCAAGGAGGAAGAAAGCTGAGATCTTTTAAAACACAAGCCATCTGTCTTCTTGCAGATAATTAGTTATAGTCCAACCTGTGACAAAATGACAAAAGTATAGGTATTTTGTTTAGAGTTATTAAACAATCTGATTTATAAGTTAGTGTTTAATTAATAATTCTTTTTCATACAGTAGGTGCTTCTATAGAGTAAAAGCTCAGGTTCCCTACAAAACTCTTCATTCTAAGAAACACCAAGGGCTTCCTGTGTCCCTATGAGAACATTATCACTGTTCTGTGGATGTTCTGTGAAGTTCTGTAAAGGAGTTGGGTACCGATTTTACTGAGATTATTCCTTACAGTGAAGTTTTAAATTTCTGTGTTGTTTAGAAGTTACTGATGCATTAAACATATATGTAGATCAGTTGAATGCCCAAGATAATCTCTGAGATTAATTAGTAGTTCAATTGAAAGCAAATGTATGAAAGACAACCAGACTAATAACCAATGCAGAATTTTGGTAGTAGAGAAACTGACTACAGTAAATGTGCTTAAGACTTTGACATATAAATCATCACAATAATGCATATAGTTTAAAGGAAATGCATTTAAATTTGAAGTGGAAAAGTTGGGTATATGCTCAGTCAATATTTACAGTTCATTAGTTTTTCTCAATGTGACAGCAGTATCCCTTGAAAGCATTTGATTTTCTCTTTAAAATCTCGAAGAGAGAGTATCACAAAGTGACTTGGGTGATTGACCTTCATTAGTCATTGATGAAATTTCTTGCGCTGCTCATTGCTTTTCTAGGCGTTGATTAGTGTCTTGCACTTTTCTGTAGAGCTCTGTTGGCTTTGTCATCTTGTTTTCATTTCCATTGCATCTCCATTCATCTCTTTTGATTACTTCCTGAATACAATACAAATCTTAGATTACACCAGATTAAAAAAAAAATCATAAACCTATTGCAATAGCAACTTTCTTAAATCTTGTATTCTTCTCTATCATCTAATAGAATGCAGCCAGATCTTTGGGATTTGTAATTGCTCTTATTTATAAAGAATATTTTGTTATGATTGCAAATACATTATTCCTTGCTTCCAGAGGAACTAAAAACCTCACAACACCACTAAACACATTTGAAAGCTCTGAGAAAACTTAAACTGTCTATGGCTTTTAGGAGCAAGTTATAGTTTATGCAGTCAAAAAATAGGTATTTTCTGGTAGTCTTTTGAAAATAACAGACAATCATCCCTTCCTCTGGGTCTAGGGAGACATACAAAATTAACCTTGTAACTGCTTTTCAGATTGATGCCAGCTATTGCAGCTCTGTGCCAAAATCAGCCAATATACACAATGGTAGTAAATTTACTCTTTTTTCTGCAGTGCTATAAATGACTAGCTTAGCACATATATGACAATGGTATGCATTTATTTTGTGCTCTCATCTCATACTGCTGTATGTGTCTGAACTGTTCTTTATTTATGTAAACTAATAAACTCTTACTTATTATTAACAGATTATTGACTATTCAGAAAATACATGTGACTATCTAATATCTTAACAAAAGAACAAGCTCTTCTGAGGAGACCGGTGATTCTTATAGAAAATTATCCTGGCTCTGAGAGTAGCATCATGTAGCTGATTCAGATGAAGATGTAAAATCATACATTCTGACAACTGTAGAAAATTTTTTATACAATGGCAGGTACTTTGCGCTATTAGTGTCTCATATGTTCAATTAAATATAACACTATGTAGTTCTGAGATGGGAATCAGATTGGTAAGCTTTTGTGTGTTCTGCCACTACTACACTCATATCACATTTAATTTATAGGGTAATGTTCATCCTTTTTAAATATCTTCTATTTGGCAAGTAGCTGGACAGTGAGACAGTGCAATTCTCTTCCAGAAGTCTTTACAGAGTCCTGATAAATTTGCAGTCCTCTTAAGTATACCTTATTGAAGGCTTATAAAAAAAGATTGTTGCATGGGGAGGAGATCACTAGCTCCCATGGAGCATGTTAACTGAAGAGTTAATCGCACATCATGCTAAAGCACACTCAGGTCAAATCATCTCTGTCTTTCAAAATAAGCTTTGTCATCACTGACTAATTAAAGTTTTCTCTATTCTCCTGAAAAGTCTTTTATTGACTCAGACAATTCTTTGTACTTGTCTAGCATGAAATCATAATAAAAGATTGAGTCTTACAGATGTCTAAAATGTCCTTGAAATAGGAAGGGAAAATGGCCTAGATTTTATTTCAAAAGAATACATATCACTTTTCATAGAAAAATGAATTGACTTTTTATTCATTAGATGATCTGTGAAACAATCTTCAATTAAACGGACAATAGATTTCTAATTCCTACAAAGATGCAATTTATATGCAAGCAGTCTTACATGTGTTTTTTTACTTCCTTTTTTCCACATGCCAAAATTCTGCTCAGCATTCACTTTTTGACAAACAGTTTTTTTAAGATAGAGAACAGGAATAGAATAGAAAAGCAGCTGTAAGACAGCTTTTATAAACAGCATGGTAAATGACAAAGTCTAACATCTGTTTTGACAGTATCAGAAGCAATACAAGATTTTTTTGGCCAGATAATGTACCATAATCCCATAGGTGTAATATTTCTCTTTTTTTAACAATTTATACCTTTAGGACATGACTTAATGAACTTTCACTATGCACAAATGGGGAAGAAGAATGGCAGCACTTAAGGTTTTACTTGCCTCAAAATTTTTGAGTTCAAGAAAGATTATCAAAATTTCTCTTCAGCCTTTACATGTACTATAATGATTATTTTAATTACAGAAGTGCCAATGGACTTAGTCATCAATAAGATCTTTTTGTTTAAATATCATATAAACAAATAAGAAACTTGGACCCTTAAAAATTTGAGCAATAAGAAGTTACTGATGGATGCTCCAGTCACACACTGGGGGGAAAAAACCAGCAGGTGAAAACAAAGCATTGTCTATAAACACATACAGATCAGAGATTGAAGGAACATTTTCACTAAAACATGAAATTACTGCCTCATAGGGAAAGATAAAAACAATTTTTGGGAGGGTAAATAAACTACTAAATGTTCAAAGGTGTGCTGCTTTCAGCTAGGATAGTGTTAATTTTCTTCATAATATCTGATATGAGGTTATGGTTTGGATTTATGCTGAAAACAGTGTTGACAGTACCTGGGTGTTTTTCTTATTGCTGAGTAGTTCTTACAACAAGACAAAACCTTTTGTGCTTCTCACTTCATTGCAAAGAGACTAGAGGAGACACAGCTGGGACAGCTGACCCCAACCAACCACAAGGATATTCCACAGCATATAGCATCATGCTCCACTCATACTATTGGGGGAAGAAAGAGTAAATGGGGGACACTCAGACTGTGGCATTTGTCTTCCCAAATCATCATTTTGCATGATTGAGCCTGGTTTTCTGGAGATGGCTGAGTACCTGCCTGCCAATGGGAAGTGGGGAATGCATTCTTTGTTTTCTCTACAATTGCTTTAAACTGTCTTTATCTCAACTTATGAATTTTCTCTCTCTCTTTTTTTTTTTTTTCTTTTACCTCTCTGACTCTCTAACCCATTCCCAAGATAAGTAAATGAGCAAACAGCTCTGTGTGGCTTAATTGCTGGCCAGGGTTAGATCATACAAAAGGGTAGAACTGAAGTCAACATGTATGTTTTGCAAAAGTGCAAAAGTGAAACTTGAGCTGATGTTTTTTCTTAGGAGACAAATAGAAGGTTTAGTGCAAAAAAATACAGGAAAATTCAGGGAGTGTAGGTTTTGCAAAAGAAATGTGGCCCAAATTCAAGAAGTGCCCTCCAGGATATTTTAGACTAAAACTGAAATATGGCTGAAAATGTAGCCTGTGCTTCTTTATAAAAGGATGCAATGGAAAATTGTCCTGCCCCTGAAGTTCCCTGGGCTTTTCTTTCCCAAGAGGAAGAGGCCCTGCAAACCCTGGGAGCCCATTCCTTTTCCCCTATTACTAGAGCAAAATGAATAGTGAACACTAATGATAATTATATTCACAGTGTATCTCTGAGATTATTAGCAGCACTTTACTTAATAAGCATTTTCCTGTTTCTTCATTCTATATTTGCTGTAAAATCGTTCTCCCCTTAACACGAACAATGACAATGTCTAGTGAAACAGAAAATGTTTCCATCAGAAAAATATCAATCTCTATTTCTTGTAATGCTACCTTCTCAGCTGGTAGCCATAATCATCCCTTGATTTTCTTCTCCAGCATAATATTTGCCCAAGACCTTGTGCTGGAACAGTGACTGAAAATAAACCTCTCACCTTAATAATATGCTTTTACTCTGTTAGTGTAACAGTGTGAGGACATTATCTACACAGTGAGCAGATTTCATTTTTGAGACTGTGTTCTGTTTCTGCCTGACAAATTGCAAACTTTATTTTTACTGCAAAGACAATCATTGCTTTCCTGCAGTAGTTTAGCCTGAACCTCAACTAAAATTCGTAAAGGATGCTGATCCAGAGGTAACAGTAGTATTACTGGCTTAAAATGTTTCACTTAAATATAATTGCTTTGAAAATAAGTTAACTCCCACAGAGAAGAATCGTTTTGTCACCTTGGCAATAAAGTAATTTGGGAAGGATCAGAGAACAGCTTGTGGGGCTGATCAGGGATTCACCAGGCAGAGCATCTAGAAAGTTATAAAAAAAGAAAGCAAGTAAATCTGATCTGCTCTAGTCTTCTTTGGCAGGTAAGGATAAAGGAAAAATCTTATGCCAGGGGCATAAGAAAGCAGAGAAGGCATAAGTAGGTTCTAAAGGGATTCCAGGGAAGAGCTGAGCAGGAATAAATAAGCTACTCTTTTGAAAGTATGTTAAAAAAATGTATTTTCTTTAACTACTTTATAATTTATTTTGCTTTATTCTTTAAGTAAAAATAATACTATACTTAGAAGCTCAGAGGCTATATTCATANTGGGGCTGATCAGGGATTCACCAGGCAGAGCATCTAGAAAGTTATAAAAAAAGAAAGCAAGTAAATCTGATCTGCTCTAGTCTTCTTTGGCAGGTAAGGATAAAGGAAAAATCTTATGCCAGGGGCATAAGAAAGCAGAGAAGGCATAAGTAGGTTCTAAAGGGATTCCAGGGAAGAGCTGAGCAGGAATAAATAAGCTACTCTTTTGAAAGTATGTTAAAAAAATGTATTTTCTTTAACTACTTTATAATTTATTTTGCTTTATTCTTTAAGTAAAAATAATACTATACTTAGAAGCTCAGAGGCTATATTCATATATATATATATACATGTATACAGATATATAAATAAATTGTATATCTTCTTATTTGGCAAGGTACATTCACCTCAGGCATTCTGAAGAATTAACCTCCAAACTACTTTAAAATGTATTCACTTGTGGGATAAATATTAGGCAAAGGATTTTGAAGGTGTGGGGGCACTGCAGAACAAAAATGTACACTTGGACTTTGGAAAAAATTGTTAAAATGAAAAAAACCCAATCTTTTTAAGTTTTTTCCAGATGTGACAGAAAAAAGACAAGGAGAAAAGGACAATATGTAAAGCATTGTTTATAATTTTCCTTATATGTCCCAAACAAAGAATCTTTTTCTTTACCTTGGTTTCCACTTGCATTATGCTGATGTGGTATTTTTATCTCCAAAACATAAAAATTACTGTACCAAATGTGAAGAAAGATAACGTGCAGGTACTCCCAAAAATGTATTTCCAAAGGCGAGAACACTGAAACTTAAAGAACATTAATCTTTGTTGTTAAATATCAGGCCTGGGGAAAAGACATACGCCTGTTCTTCCCAGGGTTTTTTGTTGTTTCTCCTGGCCTCTCTGCGAGAGCCTTCTGAAAAGTCTGCAGAACTTGTCTTCTTCCAACGACAGGGAGCCAATCCCTGTGAAATGCATAAGAAAACACAGACACATTCTTGGGATAGATGGCTCCCTCTGGTGTGGGAAAATTTCCCTGAGCAAACATAAGCCCTTATCTCCTCAAAATAAGTCTGAAATAACTTTTCTACACTTGCAACAAGTATAGTTTTTGTGACTGTGATTTTAATTTTCTCTCTTAAAAAAATATAATTTTTCTTCCTCTTTCTAACATCAAGTTCTCATTTAGTTGCTTTTAATAAGCTCTAGATGGTAATGCAAAAGTTTTGTGTCATTTGAATCAAGTGTTTCCAAACCTTGAATGTTTACTTGAGACATCTGGTGTTTCCTTTTGCTGTTTTCCCCAATGTTTTTATGCACGTCCAAACGAATTTCCTACTGTCGAAACATGACTCAGTAATATGACATATTAATAACTCAGTAACTAATGCTGAGTCAACAGCAGCTGATTTTTTTCCATGCTGATACTGATTACCCCAGCTAATACCTTAGAATCATTTTTTTGGAGAGGAGAGAGCCAGAACTCTGTTTTCCATTAGTTACATTTCTGCTGCATTTTGGACTGGATAAATGTCTTCAGCTGATTTAAGAAAAAAAACAACAAACCATAAAATGGAATAAATTCTTTATTGTGAGGGTGATGAGGCACTGGAATAGGTTGGCCAGAGAAGTTGTGGATGCCTGGAAGTGCTCAAGGCCAGGTTGGATGGGGTTCTGAGCATCTGAGTCAAGTGGAAAGTGTCCCTTCCCGTGGCAGGGGTGGATGGAATTATATGATCTTTCAAACCCAAGCCATTCTATAATTCTATGATAATATAAAAGCAGCAATGTTCAAAACAAGCCAAGCCACATACAAAACCAAGCAGAAAACTCTGAGTAGAAATAAGACATATTTTCAAAGAAACTTTTTTCAAGTTTCATTCAGCTTGTTTTAAAGAGTTAAAAATTCCAGCATCAATTCTAAATTTTTGTGCAGGTCTTAACCCTCTCAAATTACTTTCCATTAGGTATACACTAACTGATTATGCTTATAGCAAGAGAAATTTAAGCAATGAGTAGTAATTTCTCTAACACTCTACTAGAACTTCATCTTAAAAGACACAGGATAATTAATCTGCATTTCTTTTGGTTTGAATCATATAGCTTATTTTGAATATTACAATTTGAAGATAATAGCTTCAGATATGACTGTGCATTTCCTTTAAGAGCAGCCTAGTGCACACAGCTGCTATACATCCATGGTATCTGCTTTATATGAAGCACAACCAACACTTGAGCTGTTACAGTCTGAGGCAGGAGTCTGTACCTTCAAGAAATAGCAGAACTACATGGATCACAGATGAAGCACTATGGTACACAGAATTTGTATTGTGATTTTGCAGATCTTCACACTTTATTCATTTTGCCTTTTTTTTCCCCCCCAATTTTTATTTTCCTTTGAAGCTATGTTTTTTTTGTTTGTNTACATAAAAACACATATACAAATGACACACAAGCCTCAAAGCTCCATTTTGGTATTCTCAATGTTGTCGTTTCATCCAAATTACAGGGTGATTCATTCATCTTAATAAACAGATATGATTTTTCAAAAATAAATTACTTAGTACACTGCCTGCATTAGTACATTTAACAGCAATTATTTGCTTTCATTCATGACAGCTACAGAAGCAAATTTTAACTGATGCCAGAAGCCTAGACTTGAAATACAAATTTTATAATGCCCTGAGCAATATCTGGAAGAACCATGGCACTATGCAGAAGGTATTGTGCAAGGGAGACGGGGACAGAACAAAAATTTATGAACCATGAATTACAGGATAGAATATCTGTCTTTGTCCACCTTATGCCTTTTTAATTAGTTGATTAAATAAATCAGTCAGAAGAGCTTGGATGCTGATACATATTTTACTCCTATTGGCAAACTGGCTGTGGAAAATTATCTTTTTTATCTACAGTAATTATTTAATTTTTTTTCAGCCCATAGAGATGTATTCTTTGGTTGAAAGGGTTACCAAACTGTAGACAGTGATGAACATTTATTTTACTTCTGGGTTTTTACATAAAATATATCTGCAGTGAATACATAGATATATATGCAGGATATATAAAAGTATATGCTTCTGCTCATAGACATCCTGATGAAGTCAGTGCTAGGAATCCAAAGGACTTCACAGGAGTCAGTGTGCACACAAATTAAGAGTGATGATGTATATGCACTTCTGTATTTTCTTTGTAAACAGTTATACCTATGTTCCGCAATATAGACATGTTCTATTTCATATATCTGTCATAAGAAGTACGTTGATTTTGAAACAGAGTATGAGTCCTATCAACATTGCAGCACCTTTTTAGTAAGCAATCATGAGGTCTGTGTGCATTCAATGACATAACTATTATAATTACCACTAGAGTATACAGAATGCAAATGTGCTTTCCTTAAGAATTTGCAGTTTCATAGATACATTGGAGAAAAACCTAAAAATTTGAGCCAAATTGCCAGTTTCATTTATGAGCTTATAGTATGTGAAAACAAAAGAGAAACATTTCCTCCAAATCTTAAATAGTTTTTTTTAATTTAGTCTTGCTTTAAGAGATATAAAGAAGCAAACAGGTGATAAAAAAATAGAGTGCTTTCCTATGGTATATCACTGTCAGGACTTAAAGAATGCAGTTAACTGTCTCAAAGCACTGTCAAAGAAGGAAATTCCCATAAGATAAACTACTGCTCAGGAGCTTGTGATAAGAGCAGATGGCAACAAAAGGAACCAGGCCTGGTAAGGCAGATCTGGGTAATCTCTTAGGACAAAGATTCCTACCATGGAAAACAGTGAGAAAGGAAAGAGTTAATTTCAGACCTAAACAAAGGTCTGGTAAAAATTTGAAATTAACACGTGACAAAATTCCACTGTGCAAGCTGTGGGAATGAAAACAACTGCTTACACCCATGCTATCCGTGTTGTGGGGACATCTGCAATGCCCTGTGAATACCTGGGTCTGTATAAATGTGGTACACCAGAAGCATGACTTGGAGACCCTCACCACTGAGAAGACCAGAAGAAGAAGGACCAGTGAGACGCTGTTGGAATCCACGTGATGGTGACCTTTTACTTAATCTATCTGACCCCTCCTCTCTCTGTCTCTCCCCATCTCTCTCTTCCTACATCTATCCCTCTCTCCCTCACATTTACTGTTGAATAAAATCCATACTGTTGACTTTTGCATATGGTCTCATTTGCTCCTTAATTCAGGCAGAGGAATCTCCTAATAATTGGATCCTAACAATAAATTTGTGTCACATTTCAGGAAAAATTTCAGAATTTTTTGTTTTGTTTTGTTTTTCAAAATGCAAGAAATGCACTTGCTTTTTATAATTCTGTCAAAATGTAACAAGGTTTTCAAATTTTTTTAAAGACATAGAAAATGCAGTTCCCTGCAAATCAAGTATCTTTAAAAAAATCATGCATTAATTAATTTTAAAATTTGTTTATCTGTTTTTTTTAATGCATGCTTTTAGAGAATATTTTGTTTTATCTAAATAAAAAGTATAGTACCCAATTTGTAATCACTAGCTGTGTTGATGGCTACTCTTTAGAGAAAATGTCATGATACATAAATAATTCATAACAGATTCTTAGACCTGTGTGATTAGCAGGAGCTGGATTTTAACTTATTTGTCTATGCGTACAAAAAACACAGTAGGTTTGCCTATATTCACCATATAAACTATCTCATATCATTTGCCCTGGTGGAGGTTTATCCAGCCAATGAAATCCTGAATTTGGTGATTAATTCAAAGCACAAACAAAAAAACAACCAAAGAAATAAACAAAATAATTTGGTTCCCGAAAGACCCAAAACTACATGGAAGATTTTCAAGCCTTCTGCAGATAGTGAGTAAAATAAAAGAGTATTTTCTTCTATGAAGGTAAGCGTCATAGGAGATAATCTTACTTAAATTCACAATTTAATTTTTAGTGAGGTAACTTCAAGCCCTCCTATGAGAGACCTCATTGTCCAATAGCACAAGTCTTTACTGTTTGGTTATATGAAGTGGGCATCACTACGAAGCGTGTGTCTTTTGATCAAGAAGCAAATGTATTTGTTATCGCCGTGCTTAGTCAATACCTCAATAAAACATTGTAGTGTATGCTCAGTGTAAAAATGCTCAGTGTAAAAACTGAGCAACAAATGGGATTTACCAGAAATAACGTGATAAAATAATCTGAATGATGTTCCTCAGAAACCTATTTCTGAAAACTAAAAAAAACCCATATAAGAGTTGCATACAGCCTTTTCTTTGTACCTATACACTTTTGCATGCACAGGTATGTGGACACATAGACATATAATAATTTTTATTATTCTCTCATTAAAGCTTATAAATTTCATTTTTTTTTTGTACCTAAGGGACACACCTGAGTGCTAAAGCTAAAGATAGCTTTTGATTTTCCTTCTTTTGAGAAAAAAAACAGAGGTGAAAATATACAAAAATTGTATGTTCTTTCTTATTCAGTGCTTTGCAAACTTTTTCTTTCACCAACTTCTACTATATTTAAATAAGTATAGAGCAGTGGTTATATTGGGTTTATCTAACCTTAAATTCTGCATCTGACTGACAATGACTGATATTTAGGAAGGAGAACAAGAATAAAATAATTTTATAGGTTCTGACAGCCTGCTGTTCAGAGAATTCCTCAGTTGGAGTTTATGCCCATTTCTTTCCTTCAGAAATATTCTAATAACTTTAGAATCTCACCTAAACTTTCAGTATCCACTGATTTTGTGGCACAACTTCTACAGCTTCCAATTTAACTGTATATCATATTATTCACGTAAGAAGCATGACGTTCTTTGTTTTAAAGCTTCTGTCTGAAATTTCCGCAGCAAGCGCCCTGGTCATTATGCCGGGATACTGCAGCTGATGTAGAGAAACAGTAGAATTCAGTTCAGTAAATGTAAGTGTACAGTGTACTTAGATGTAAGGCATTCACACTCATCTGCCATTCCAGAAGCGTGTGTGTTTCCAGTTGTTCCTTTGTGCCGCTACAATGGAATTTTTTCAGATGGCTGGGTATATCAGACAAGATCCAATGGCACTGGGCACCTATGTTTAGGCAGTTAACATGGATCCAGAGGGCTGGATTTAGTTCATTTTTTTAGATAGCTAAATTCAGATAATCAATCATCAATAAGGTGTTATCTAAACTGCAATTATAATAGACACCTAGGACATGAACCCAGTTAATTGTGTAGATACATCCTGAGGTGATGTGCTGCTTCTGATAGGTGTCATGGAGATTGTGAGTCTGTACATAGGCTTTACTGGAGTGCATGAATAAAACCTTTAATCCCAGACGAATTATAGGCAGCATAATTTTTTTCAATATTAAATGCCTAAGAGACATTGAATTGTCATCATCCAAATCTGCTGCCTTGGAGTTTTCCCATTCTTTTAGGACTATTAGTGCTGAAACTTATTAAACAGGATATATATATATTTAAGATAGATTTTATGGTAAATAACTAAACACTTACTAGATGCTAGTATTCTAGCATCTCTGCTGGTGTGAAGGAATGTTTGTGACTGAAAACATGCATCTGAAGCTGCTACAATCCAACTGTTGTTTCTCAATGTGTTTTTCAGGAATGAATTCAAATGTGCCAATAATTCTTGAAGTGCATTGATGGGTTGTTTGATTTATTTCTGTGATGCTATTTTACTGTTTTATGAAGTAGGCAAGGAGGTGAGTGATTGACTTTTCTGTTCTCACTTGCTCTCACACTTCAATCAAACATTGCAAAGTCTAAGAAACCAGCATGCTTTAGATAGTCCCTGGAGTATGGTAAAAGAAAATACTGATGCTGTGTTGTGGGTTTTTTTCCCCTCTACTTTTGATGGAAATGAAAAAAGGTCGTTGGGTTTGTCTTCTTTAGTGAACTAATTTTAAGGCTATACATAGAACTTGGATGAGATGTTATTTCTACTACTTAACTTCATGAAGTCACACTAATAGTTGTAGTAAAAAAAAACAGACAGTAGTTCAGACATAAAACCTTTGATGCTGTACTTTTTTTTTTTTCATTTCATTCATTACATTTAAGATACTACCATGAAACTGCTTATTACTTATATTCTTAACATTGTGTATCATGTAATAAGGAATAAACTGTTCATGAAAGTGTAGTTGGTCTATTTAAAATAAATATTCTATGTATTTTGGATGAATTAAGATGAGACAAACACCACCCCCACTAGAGATGTTCTTAATCAATTGTCGTGGGTGTAAAAAATGAAAGTTAAAAACGATCGGGCCGCGGTGCGGCAACTGCCTTGCGCTGGCGGCCCTGGTGACTGTTTTCTGCTCCGGGGCCGCCCGCCCCCATGCCCGCATGGTTGGTTTTTTTTTCGGTCGCCCCTTCCCCCCACCACCGCCACCTCCGGCGGCGTGGACGGCAGGCACTGCTGCTGGGGGTGCTGCTTCGGTTCGGT
>VYZS01032192.1:2714-14102 GCA_013400695.1 Neodrepanis coruscans | reverse complement strand
TCTTTTCTTTACCATTTTCAGCACTAAATCTCTCCTCGGGCTAAAAGGGAGGAAAGGGGGGAGGGGCGCGTTTTTGTAATCTTCTTAAGTTGTTCTCCTCAGTCGGAACCGGCCAGAGGGTAAAGGCTAAGGGGCCCTCAAGACCACACGCTCCCTTCTAAATACCGTGGAGTCTCTTTGCTGGGCTCTGAGAGAGACAGAGACAAGCACTATTCGCCAGAGCGTCCTTGCCCCAAACGAGGGCCCTGGAAAAAAATTATTTATTTGATTTGTCTGTTTTTGTACTTTGTTTGTCGGGTTTTGGTGTTTGCGCAAAATAAACTGTGATTTTTTTGTGTGTTCTCTTCATTTTTGGGGTGTTTGTGACTTCTCTCAGAGTCTCTGCTCCAAAAATCACTGAATTTGTGGTAAAACCACCACATCAATATAAATGTTTCTAATATGAATTAAGATCTTATTAACTTTATTCATTTACATTGTCACCTTTCAGATTTTGGAGAGTTTAATTTTTACATCTTCCCCAAACAATGTCAGCCTTCTTCTGTCCGATGAACAGCAAGCTTAAAGCTAAGTAAGAAGACTGGAATTAAAGATAAATCTATCAACACGTAAGTTAGTTTAAAATTTGACATTTTATTTAATTAATGAGACGGTTTTTCAAATGTTATTCATATTTATAAAGCAGTACCTGACATGAAAAGATGGACTATTATTTTTTTAAGTATTCCACTGAGAAGACACCCAGTTGTGCAGAGTAGAGTTTTTTCTTTTTTTCCTCTCTGTTGAATTTCATTAACACAGTGGCTTAATTTTAAGCAGGGGATTTATTTTCACTTAGTTGGGGTTTATTTGCTAAAATGTGCACTGGGCATTCACGTTTTGAATGTAGTTAGCCTATATAGCAGTGAATAATCTAACAGCTCATTTACTTTCATATCCACTTACACCCCTAATATTGCCTTTTTGCTTGTGTATGCAGTTAGCTTTGTTATAAACGTTCATACATCCTTTTGTTCTAGGGAATAAATTGTTTTCTAGAGACAGCATCTTTGTTTTTTGATTCTTACAAATGTTATCTCTAAGTAAAGGGATAGAAGAAAAAATACTGCAGAAAAGACAGAACCAAATGAAGACAGAACAAATTAAGTAAGAAATTTTCTTTGCAAATATGTTAGTTTGCATTTGATGGCTCTGTAAATCACATATCTATAACAAACTCTAATTAACGCTTGTACAATTCAGTTTTTCTCTTCTGAAGCACAGAACAAATACAATTTTGCAAAATTTGTGATGATTTTCTGATTTTTTAATTGGCTAAATTATTTGAAATTATAAAAAAAAATTAGATTATTTTTCCCAACAAATTTGTCAGCTTCTTTTATCTCTATTGCTGTCACTCTACAAGACAATAATAAAATGTAATGAAGAAAGAGGCTTTCATAGTTTCCTTAATTTAGCTTGAAATGTATTTCTTTTTTCCCCCTGGATTCTGTGAAATTTTGCACTCTTTCAAATTTTCACACTTGAAATGTTAAATGGTTTTGTGTCCTGTAGTGGATTGATCTTGGCTGGCTTCCAAACCTCAGGCATTCTCTTTCTCCATCTCCTCAACAAGGCAGGGGGAGAAAATAAGATGAAAATATCATGAGTCAAACTAAAGACATGGACATCACTCACCCACTACCTTTATGGAAAAAACAGATTTGATTTAGGGAAAATGAACTTAATCTATTGTTAACTTAGTTTAGTATAAGATTTGGATGTTACATGTGCAAAAATTCATGGAAGCCATTTAAATCAATAAATGATGGAGAAAAATAACTGCAGACATGGATAAAGTAGTTATTTGAAAATTTCACTCTATTAGCTCAAAAGAAGCATATTTTTAAGCATATTTTTAATAGTGTTAAAGAGGTAAATTAAATAACAATTTAGAGTCTACATAACACTTATAAGCATAAAATATAGCATTTAATTTAATCTCATATTTCTTGTTAACTTCAGAGGCAACAGGACCAGATTTTCATTGTAAAGGTGAGCAAGGACTGACAAGGTCTTCCTAAATGTTTGCACTTATCCTGGCTATTGAATGGTCTAAATTGTTCACAAGCAGGATATAAAACCAACCAAAGCCAAAACACATTAATAGAAATGCATCCATTTATTTAAATGAAAGTAAGGAAGAGTTTTCAGTGAAGTTTTCCTACCTGTGATCATTCACATTAAATAAATGATGAAGACAATTTTCTCTACAACATGATTTCTGTAAAACAGTAATGCAATCTTGTGGAAAGAAAACCAGTAGGTTGAAGCTTAATAGATACTTCCTCTCTCTTTGAGAGTTGCTCATTTAATAAGAATATTGAACAAAACCTTACAGCAGCACTCCTAGACCAGGGACCAGAAAGAATTGATTCTCAGTAGGGCTAAAAATATAGCGTTGGGACACATATCAGGCTTTTTGAAATGTTTTCTGTTAAGTTATGCTTTGATTTGGAAGCAGGGTGGGTTTTGGTTTTTTTTTTCATTTTAGGTTTGTTATAGATTTAGGTTCATAACTTTTCCAATATCCTAAATTAGATTTTGCAAATGTAGAAGCTGTGGATGCATTACACTTTAGGGATTCCTCTGAAGAAACAGTCACACATCCAGTCTGGATAATTTTTCATTTTACAGTGTTCAAAATGGGCAGAATATGAGGATTTGAACACTGGAAATTGAGTTGTTCTGAAGAGTTAAGAATGAAAAGGCTCAAAAATAATTTAAGCATGTTATGTAGAGCATCTGGAATATGGGAATTTCAGTTATTTAATTACAGCTATCACTAGGTAAATCAGGTTAGAGAGGATACAGAAGCGTGGAAGGCTGAGGTAAGTCTTTAACCTTTGCTATCTGAAAAGTTGATGCCTTGTGTAGAAGGTTAGCTGACTACTAATTGTTTCATGGTGTCTTGCAAGGCAGGCTAGCTGATATTTTGGCTTTGATTTGAATGTAACTTAGGTATATTATGAGACTGGCAACCCACCTACTCTCAGTTGCATCCATGCATACTGGAGGACACACATGTATAGTTCTTATTCCCAGATGTTCACTGCTGTTTTCAAACTTCAAAAACTGGTACCTTTCCAGACATTCAAAATTCTGGACACTATTTGCATATAATCAAGCAGACAGCAGGTGCCCTCATTGTTAATTAAGAAGGCTACAGCTCCTGTCTTAATATATTCCATCCTGATGTTAGCACTTTGAAAAACCTCCCCTTTTCTGTGGCTGAAAGTCTACCTGTTTTGGTAATATACCAAATAATGTACATATATATATATAGTTCATAGTACACGTATGCAAACCCCCATATATATATCATGACGTATTGTGTAATTCATATTTGCATTTTTGTGGACTTTAATGTAATTATATATATGCAAAAAATATATATGCAAAAAATACACTTGTTAATAAAGGAAAATACTAACATTTTTACAAGAACAAAATACATGGCTACTTTCAAAGTTTACTAGTCTTGTTCTAAGTGTAAATGACTGAACCAGGTCTTCATTTTATCTAGAAATTAATTTCTTCTTCTGTACTGCTGCTAATTGATTTTAAGCAGAAATGTATTGCATCTGTGCCAGGTAAGCAATACTTAATAATTAACACTTCAGTGTGGCTAAACTGCTAACTTTACCTGTTGGCTGCAATATTAGACAACCAGAGCAAAAGAGTAGCTCTGATAGAACAGAGTATCTTGTGCAAAATGAAATGGTTTGGAGAAACATGATGAAATCTATAATACATCTAGATGGTTGCTTATTGAGGCATTTGAGATCAAAATATGCTCCTGATTGCTGCTAGAGTTATCTTAAATACTTCATTTAAAATCCTAAAGAATAATGATTTTTTTTGTTAGCCTTGTTAGTAGCATACATCACTGAGAGTAAAAAAATGCTCTTTACCTTGTGTGTGTCAGTGCTGCATGAAATCAGTGACAGCTACTGGAGGGTGAGTGGGTGTGAGTAGATGTGAATGAGGGGCCCGGTGCTGTTGGTTGAAGCAAGACTGTAGTTCACAGCCCATATGCTGGATGTCAGATTATAGGAGCAAGCATCTGTATCTTCCTCAACTGGTTGTGCACAGACGTGCAAGTGGAAAACTCCAAGCTGGACCAGCCCCAAGTGGAGGGTCTGTGCTGTTATTCAGAAGTACCTGTATGTGTGAGGTTCCCATGGGACAAGTGTGTGAATGCAGTGTGTGTGCAGTGAGCATCCAGATGGATCAGCTGGTGAGTAGGAGACCCATGGGGCGAATAATGGAGGCTGATAGCTGAGCAGAGGTTCTTTGGCAGGCAGAGGGGTCATGTTGGAGCTCGGGAAACCCATGAATGTCCATGTGCATGTGAACCTGGGGAGTGTAGTGTGTGTGCTGCACTAGTGACCTTCTGCCTCTGGCAGCCCAAGAGGAGGAAATGTATCTGCCTGTGTCTGGTGTGAGTCCTGAATGTGGAGGCTGCTAGGGGCATCACCTTCTCTGCAGCTATGTCAGTGTCCTATATATGTGCCCTGCTCTATGTATGTGTCTGGGATATGTGCTCAGCTTCACTGCTGGTTGAACCTGAAAATGAAAAAGCAGGAGCTGCATCCTCACACCAAGTCTCCAGGCACTGAGCTGGGCTCCAGCACATCATCAGAAGAGTCCTGAGTTGGAACTTCTGGAGAAGGCAGGTGCAAATCTGGGTGAATGTTTCATCTTGAATCAGGAAACAATAGAAAATAATTAAATGATACACCTAAATTTCAATAGGTTTCTTAGCTGTACAGTAAGGGCTTAAAGATCAAACATGGGGCTATACAGTTACAGGTAGTCAGTTTTCAGCAAGAGGACTTAAATTTTTTGCTGAACTTACTAAGGTCCTTCCTTTCTGCTGATTCTAGCCTACAGTTTACTGCCAATTCTTAAGATGACCATAGGGTCTTATTATTTCTTCTGGACTTGGAGTAACTTCTGTGCCAGTAGATACTTTAGAGCCCAGAGCTATTTTCCATGCGGTCATTCTGGGACAAGATTTGAGCTTGCAAGAAAATTAATCTAATGTAAGCATCCCCATGAAAAACTAGAAATTTATCTATGGCTGAGGAGAGGAAATTAATTTTGCCCAACTCTGCATAGCACTCTGCCTTGAAACAGATGCAAATTCCATTTTGCCTATACATGGAGGCTGTCAGTGAGGAGGCTTGGATCTCTGCAGGTGGACAGTGTGGTCTTCTCTAGGTTTCAGGGCATGGTCTGTAGTGATATATTTTCTGTGCACTTCTGGGATTTTTGGTACTTTACTTGCCCTGAGGCTGCAGCTTTGAACACTTGTAGGCAACAGTTCCTTATCCTCTGAAGAAGTGTCAGGCTCTCTGAATGAGTTTTCCACCAGACATGTATTATCTTAAAAGCTTTGGAGGCTTAGCAAAGCATGCCTGCAGCAGTATAAAGACTTCATAGTGCCTTTGGTGGATTGCAGTTACTTCACAACCCAGTGCTTCACCGAGGGCAGAGGGAAGTGGACACAGTTTCCTAGGGGAAAGAACGATTATTTGCTAAAAGTGAAGGAGGAAAACAATATTTAGGCTTCTGCATGTAGCACTGTCATAGTAGGACACCATAGGTGTGAACAAGCAGATGTATTTGGACTGGAAAACCAGTTCTGGTAAAAGTGGGAGGGGAAGAAGACTGATGTTGAAAAAGAGGATTTCAGATGGTTTGGACAGAGTTTAGGAGTAAACAGAGAAAATGTACTCAGTGTAGTCTATGTATTTGAAGTGTTTGATCTGACATGTTAGCACTCAAAAATAAGATAGGAAAGAAAGCATCTTCTGAAATTATTGCTTTTTTATTACCTTATCAAATTAGAGCTTTAACTCTCTTTTCTCCTTTTGGCAGAAAAGGAACTGCAGGTCTTGACAGACAAAAAACTATGTAACCTTGCAACAAATAAGTTCAACAGCTTTCTGGCTGCATTAAGAAGAATGTTACAGCATGTTGGGGGATGGAATCCTTCCTCTCTCTCAGTACTGATGAGATGAAACTGGAGTGCTGGGTCCAGTTCTGGATTAACCAGTAAAGACAGACATGGACTTACTGGAGTATGACCCCATTGGAGAGACAAGTTTTGGAGCAGGTGTTGTAAGAGGAGATGCTGAGAGAGAGACTGGACTGTTCTTCTCCTGTACTCAGCACTGGTTAGGCCACGTCTTGAGTACTGTGTCCAGTTCTGGGCACTTCAGTTTAAGAAAGATATTGAGATGCTTGAAGAAGAAGGGCAACAGAGATGGTGAAGGGGCTGGAGCATAAGCCCAATGAAGAGTGAGTGAGGGAGCTGGAGTTGTTTAGCCTGGAGAACAGGGGGCTCAGGGGAGACCTTATTGCGTTCTACAACTACCTGAAAGGAGGTTGTAGCCAGGTGGTTGTCGGTTTCTTCTCTCTGCCAGTCACAAAGAGGGCACAGTCTCAAGCTGCATCAGAGGAGGTTTAGACTGGATGTTAGGAAAAACTTTTTTACAGAAAAAGTGATTTCCCCTTGGAATGGTCTGCTCTGGAAGGTGGCAGAGTCACCATCCCTGGATGTGTTTAAGAAGAGATTGGGTGAGGTACTTAGTACCATGATTTAGATGATGGGATGGTATTAGGTAATAGATTGGCCTCTATAATCTCAACGGTCTTTTCCAACTTTGTTAATTCTGTGATTCTGTGATGCAGCCCAGAGAAGAGAAGACTCTGGAGGATTATATCAGTGTGCATAAATATCTGATGAGGTGGGAACTAAAGGAAGTGAAGCCAAGCTCTTCTCACCAGTGTCCAATGAAAGCACAAAAGGTAATTGGAACAAATTGAAACACAGAAAACTTAAACAAAGAAGCCNAGAAGAATGTTACAGCATGTTGGGGGATGGAATCCTTCCTCTCTCTCAGTACTGATGAGATGAAACTGGAGTGCTGGGTCCAGTTCTGGATTAACCAGTAAAGACAGACATGGACTTACTGGAGTATGACCCCATTGGAGAGACAAGTTTTGGAGCAGGTGTTGTAAGAGGAGATGCTGAGAGAGAGACTGGACTGTTCTTCTCCTGTACTCAGCACTGGTTAGGCCACGTCTTGAGTACTGTGTCCAGTTCTGGGCACTTCAGTTTAAGAAAGATATTGAGATGCTTGAAGAAGAAGGGCAACAGAGATGGTGAAGGGGCTGGAGCATAAGCCCAATGAAGAGTGAGTGAGGGAGCTGGAGTTGTTTAGCCTGGAGAACAGGGGGCTCAGGGGAGACCTTATTGCGTTCTACAACTACCTGAAAGGAGGTTGTAGCCAGGTGGTTGTCGGTTTCTTCTCTCTGCCAGTCACAAAGAGGGCACAGTCTCAAGCTGCATCAGAGGAGGTTTAGACTGGATGTTAGGAAAAACTTTTTTACAGAAAAAGTGATTTCCCCTTGGAATGGTCTGCTCTGGAAGGTGGCAGAGTCACCATCCCTGGATGTGTTTAAGAAGAGATTGGGTGAGGTACTTAGTACCATGATTTAGATGATGGGATGGTATTAGGTAATAGATTGGCCTCTATAATCTCAACGGTCTTTTCCAACTTTGTTAATTCTGTGATTCTGTGATGCAGCCCAGAGAAGAGAAGACTCTGGAGGATTATATCAGTGTGCATAAATATCTGATGAGGTGGGAACTAAAGGAAGTGAAGCCAAGCTCTTCTCACCAGTGTCCAATGAAAGCACAAAAGGTAATTGGAACAAATTGAAACACAGAAAACTTAAACAAAGAAGCCAAACACAAATTTATTTTTTTTTTAAATTCTGGAAGCAATTGAATATTGAATTGCAATATTATATAACTGCAAAATTATATTGCAGTTTCCATCCTGAGAGATACTCAAAACACAGCTAGAAAAAGCCCCAACCAATTTCATAGAATCATGTCGTCATTAAGGTTGAAAAACACCTCTGAGGTCATCAAGTCCAACCTTTGACTGAACTTGTCTACTAAACAACAGAATTAAATACCACATCTAGTCATTTATTGAACACTTCTAGTGATAGTGACTCAATCACTTCCCTGGGCAGTCTATTTCAGTGTTTGACATCCCTTATTTCCTATAGATAACCCTTTGAGCAGGAAGGCTGGATATAATGTTCTCCAGAGATGTCCTCCAAGCTCAATTATCCTTCAATTTTATGAAACTGCGGTGCTTGCTTTCACTGTAGTGAAGACTTTTCGGTAATTAGAGATTAGGGATTGGTTTCAGACAATTATAACTAGTTTTGCAAGAAAATAAAGATGATAATTGAGAGGGGGATAGTTGATACAAAGATGAAAAACACAGACAGAAAGGTGAGTTTATTTTGAGGTTTTGTGACCAGCTGCAACGGGTGTGTAAGGGGCCTTGCACAAGAGATAGGAAGGAGACAGGCTGGTTTAATAATTTCTCTTTTCGTTTAAGAAATCTTTAGTAGCTGGGAGACTTAAACTTGGATTTCTTTTTCACAGATGACTTTGGAGCCCCAGTGAAGGGGGACCAACCAAGCTGTTAAGAAGTCTTGGAAAGGAAAAAGTTTTGCATTCTTTCATGCTCAGTATATACGCCATTAAGTTTAGCTGTCTCACCTTTAAAAGTTAAATTTTTCTTAAGTCCTTCCACTACCTGGTGTTTTGGGGGTGCCTGTGTTATCTTCCTTTACAGGGTGACATATACGTTTCCTTATCCCACTGTTTACTGCTCTTTAAATTTTAGTAGACAATCAGGAATGCTTGTCAGAGCCATTCAATATTCTGGCCAACATTAAAAAAACTTTCTTGGGATTCATTGTACATAAGCTGATACCAACTATGCCAAATGAGCTAGAAGAGCAGGTAATCAATTTGCAAACTCTTATCCTGTCTAGCTGAAGCAAATGTATTTGATGCAGCATACTAGAGGATGGAGACCACACTAGTGATACTGCTAAGTAATATCCACAAAATAGGTAGAGTCAATTGAAGTCACTCATCCTTCTGGATCCTCTAATATTGCTGCTTATGATATAATACTATTGTATTATATCTGACATCCAGGGGAATAACCCAAAATCATTCAAATCAATCTAGGGAAAAGGCACGGGAAACACACTTGGATACATTTGAATGCTTTTTTTTGTATCCCATTAAGGATAGTTCTCTTTCTAGTTGTATTTAGCATCCACACTATCCTTACAGACCAGGTTGATAGTTACTGTCATACATGTTGCCTCTTCCCTTAGAGAAAGAAGCAGTGAATCAGGCTGTGAAGCTACATGACAGAAATATGTTTTCAGCACCACTCTTTCAGCCAACTTTCATTGTTTCTGACAAAGGCAAAGTCATCATGAGAATCTGGAAAGCAACTACTCCCAGTGGTAGCTACCATAGTTGCCCAATTTGTCACTGCCTGGCATCTAGACTCACACAAATACTAGAAAATTTCTTCTTACCCTGCACTACATTAATTTATAACAATGCAGACAGGCAGGAGGCAGTTCAACAATTTTAGAACTCAAGATTTTCAGAACTCAAGTCTGAGGAAGACAAATGTTGCATTGGTAGGGCAAATAACTCAAGTTTTTAACTCTGATGCAGCACTGTTTAGTAGAAAGTGCATATTCTCAGCCAGTCTATTTTTTTAACAGAGAAACAAAGCTGGAGTATTCACTGACAACACAGTAGTTAAGTAATGCTTCCTGTCACATCTGGCTATCTAGAGGACTCTGTCCTATCATAACTAGAAGTGGCCTGGTCTCAGTTATTCATGCTTTTGTCACCTTCTAGCCTGACTACAGCAGTATAGGATATCTCATTATGAAACTATGCATTTAGGAAACACTATAGTATACCTCCTTAACAATGATGGCTATTATATCAGATAGGTCTTCTCATCCTCTCTCTGCCTCTGTTTAGTAACATACTAAACCCAAATGTCCTTCCTTAACAGGAGACTTACTAGGAGCTCAAAGCAATGAACAGAAGCAACCAAAGGCTTAAACACAACTATGTTCAAAACACTAATTGCAGTTCTGGTTTTCTAATACAAAGCAGTTTTCCTTATCTGTCCTGAAAGTGCACTCAGCATTCACCTTGGCATGATGAGAAGCATTTTGCAAGCTGAGCTAGCTCAATTGGGAGTGTTAAACTGAAGATCAAAAGGTTCCTGGTTCATTCCAGCCTTTTGGCAGAAATGTTTGCCACCTCCTCTATGAATGTGTTCAAGGCCAGGTTGGATAGGGCTTTGAGAAACCTGTTCTAGTGGAAGGTATTCTTGCCCGTGGCAGAAGGTTTGAATTGAATGATCTTTAAGTTCCCTTCCCACCCAAACTATTCTGTGATGTTAAGAGCAAGGTATGTCTTACAAGATTTAAGAGCCCTAAACCAAGTGTTTCACTGCATGTAATTCTTCAACAGAAGAAGAATATAAAAGAGCAAATACACTGGAGTTATTTGTCACTGAACAACACATTTCTTAGAAACTGTGGTCATAAGCACTGCACAGCAGCCTACATTAAAGACATTTTTAATAAAATTTTACCATAACATGTAACTCTTGATGTGGGATCATAATCTATCCATAGTTCCAAGTCTGGCTTTTCTCAAGAACAAACAGTTGTTTGTTTTTTATTGTTTTGTTCCTTCCCCCAGTTCCAGAAAAAGGCTGTAGAACAATCTAAGATTTCTATGCCAATTGATAACTTCATAATCTAACAATTTAGTAAAATTAATTTAGAATGCCATCAAATTTATTTTGTAGGAAAATTCACTGCAAGAATGAAAATTGAATGCATTAAAGTACTTCTAAGCCTTTAGAAAGCATTGTTGTTCCATTGCAGAAGGTATTTGACTTGACAGAAATGACTAGTAAAACCATTAACATGAGCTGATTTTTGCATCACTAGAAAGATTTTACAAGATTTCTTCAGAAAGCAATGCTTAAATTTCCCTACAATCAATCAATCATGCTAAAATGACCTCAACTTAAATAGAAGATCTAGCAATCTCTGAAAATAAAAAATACATTTCACTGCCTGCTGCAAAACAGTTGCATGGAGGCCTTTAGTAGAAAAATAGGAGTAAAAGAGTTTACTTGGCTGTACTTCTGTTTGCCAGCCTACATATGTCATTTCAGATGACATTGATTTTTTTATGTATCAGCTGCAGTGGCGTTCTTTTTTAAATCTAAAACTTAAACAAAACACAGAAAATCAATGCATATGGAATATTAGATGTAGTGCTATTTGTAGTGAATCTTCAGAAATCTGAATTTTTCTCATTACATACCACTAATTAGTGACTCAGATTGTTTTGTTTGTTTTTTTTTTCCCTTTCTTCCCACCCTCCTTCCCATCCCCACC
>VYZS01032188.1:14739-27389 GCA_013400695.1 Neodrepanis coruscans | reverse complement strand
CCCTTGTCCTGTCACTCTGTGACCTTGTCAAAGTCCTTCACCAGCCCTCCTGTAGCCCCTTTAGGAGCTGGAAGGGGCTATGTCTCCCAGAGCCTTCTTTTCTCCAAAATCACTATAATGTTGTGGGCTTGTGAATTTGGGTTCATGCAAAGAGAAGAAATATATGGGTTTTTTACATTAAACGTAAAAATTACCTTTGCTGTGGTAACAGTGCAGTTTTAAGTCCCTTTAGGATTGTGTTTTGATTATGTCAAGCTTATCCGTCATTTGAGAAGCTGGTGGATGGGGGGCTCTTATGGATATTGATGTCTGTGACATCTGAGGATGTGAAGGAACACCCCAGAATTAATCCTGAAGCCTTTAGGCATGTAGCTGCCATGAATACAAATGATGAGTCTTTTAATTGCAACTGACTTCTATGCATGTGATGGATAAAAAGGATGTTTTGTTTTATGAATAAAATGGGATGGATTTGTCATGAGTGTCCTTGTGGAAATAATATTCCTGTTACAGCCCTAAATTCTACGTTTTAGTGTAATTTCAGCACTCAGATATCTGAAATACCTTTATGGAGTTATTTTCCAAATGAATCAGTACGTTACTATCTTGTTCTACATGAGTAAAAAAAGGTAGGAAAGGGTAAAAAAAGGGGTAAGTAAATGAGGTTTAAGTTCTTTCTTCCTTTTTACACTCTGAAATTGAGCTACAATTGACCTAACGCATTCCTGAATAGTTTTGGGTTTTTTTCAGATTTTCTTCTCTTTCTGCATAGTGTCCTGTCTTTGTGTCGAGCTGGCTTCACACATGTTGTGTCTTGGCACTGGGAATTGCCAGGAGAGCTGTGGAATCCAGGCTCCCTGGCAGCTGTTCTCTAAACAACAGTTATGACACACCCCCGCCAGCCAGGAATCTGTTGAGGGCTTGGTACATGTCAATAAGAGCGATACCTAAAAATCACTCAGATATGCTATTTCTGCCTTGCTCAGAAAAGCCACTTGTGCTGGTGCATCTTTGGAAGTGGATTCACACGTGAGTGATTTCTCCATGTGCAGACAGCAGCAGACTGTGAGTTGGCTCAGTCTGTGCTGGCATTGCTGGCACTGCAGAGGCTCAGTGTGATCTTGCATATGCTTTGGGTTCCTAAATGGGAAGGTTTCCCTAAGCAGCAAGAAATCCTCGTGTCTGGATTGGGTACAGTTTGCCAGTGGATAGTTTAAGGATGCAAGGGACAAAATGTTTTTGGTGATTTATTTATAGTTAAAAGCTTCTATATGACTACACACCCTCCTTTTGACATAAGCTAATGAAAAAGCACAACAAATGAGCTGTTTTAATGCATCTGAAATTGCCTCTGGTCAATGATTGCTGCCACAACAATATTTGGATTTAAGGCTGGCTTTTCATTCCTTTAAAATTTTCTTACATAATCACATATCCCTGGAAATCTAATTAATGTTGGTTAATAACAAGCAACGCTTGTTGTTCATGGGAACCCTGTGGATATTCTTGAGGATGGAGCTGTGCAGCATTTACCTTCTGCTTAAGGAGGGGAAAAAAACATAAAAGAGCTTTGTAGTTTTTTCTACTACCAATGTGAAACTAGTTTCCCCAAAACAATGAGGAGATTTCAGGGGTTCATGACCCCTTGCAATTAAAATATATCAGATGGCTTGTGAGGGGAGAAGGAGGAGGGGGAACAGCCCTTGCTGTGGAGGAAGCAAGCAGCCCTGTTAGAGCCAAAGTAGTTACTTGTTTTTGGTAGGAGGCCGATCTAGCAGTGGCACTTTTTTCTTGGAGAAATGCTCCATTTGGGGATTAGAATAGGGGAGCTTAAAAATCCAAGCAGTTCTGGAAGAGATGTCTCACATGGATTTATATATTGGGGTGGTAATTGTTTTTTCTTCCACAGGCTGGGCCAGTTCCAAGGATTTGTGCTTGTCTGGTGTCAGTCTCGTGTGTGGTGGGACAGGTCAGAGCACTGTGTGCACTGGGAACATTGGCAGGGCAGCTCTTCTTTCTTGGTAGTCAGTTTTTACTAAAATGTAGGAAACTGTTTCCGAGACCTCTGTCATGTTTGAAATAGGGTTCAGATCAGCCAATGAGTTCAGATGTCCTTGGTGGTGAGGGGGTGACCCGGGGAGGACACAGACCAACCCATGGGGTGGTGGATGGAGCCAGAAAGGCTGGACAGCTGGTGTTTCACTGGAGGTGGTGAGTGTGAGGGCCAGCCTAAGGATTTGCTTCTGACTCTTTTATTTTGTTTTCTGTTTTTATATTCCTTATTAATTTGTATTTAAATTTTTGAACGTGTTTTTATGTGTTTTGGTGCCACAGTCTGTCTCTTTATCCTTTTTGCTGTGTGTGATGGGGTATGGCCTTCTGAGCACCTGAGTAATTTTTATAACATATTTTCTCTAGGGACATTGCGCTGAAACAAAGTTATTTTTCAAAATATAAAGAGAATTCTGGTGGGGAGATTTATTTTTTTCCTAAATAGAAGGATTTTTTAACTAAGATTATCCTTTAGACTCTCACTAGGTGAATGTTTCCCCTTGCAAGAGTTTCTTTAGTAGCATTTGTGCTGTTTAGCCTGTCTGCACTGCATAAATTTGATCATTTGTGCTGTTGTAATTTTATTATCCTTATTAAGATTCCTCATTTGCATATTGATCCTATTAGTCTCAGGAAGCTGATAAGCCATCTAGCTGTACTTGGAAAATACACAGAAAATTAGAAATCTGCCCTGGAGGCTCTGAAAGCTGAAATTCACCATGCATTGGATTTCTGTGTGTCTGGCCTGTGGTTTTTTTCCCTTCAGTTCTGTGTTTTAGACGACCTGACATCATTGCAGTTTGCCAAATTAAGTTTTATTTTGCTGTAGTTATAAATCCTGTCATCAGTAGCTTCTGAGAACCTTTGCTCTAGTTTGCTTGTATTTTTGTTTGGATGAATATGCTCCTTTTTTCATAAGCTTAAGAATATTTCCAGTGACAGCTGGGGTCACGTATGCTGTGAGGTTTTTTCCTCCTTGTGTCAGTGTCAGTTTTCTATGCTGGCCTTCCAGAGGGATTTATTCTTGACTTTCCAAAATCCTGTTTTTCTGTCTCCATTGCTTACAGGGCACCATGAAGCCAAATATAACTGTAGATGACTTTGGGCCCGTTACTCTTTGCTCTTGCTTCCATTGCCATGGACTTTTTCCTTAATGACCTACATGTCCCATATGTTTATGGAGCCTGGAGTACTATCCTCTGTTGGACTTTTAAGTCCTGTCCCACTTATTTTCCTTTGTTCTAGCTCTGAGCCAAGTCTAGTCCCTCTTACGTGAGGTTTTATCACCTCTCCCTCAGCCTCTGCTGTTCTGAGGCCATTTTGGGTGCTTCTCTCTGTGCACATGTTATTTATGTCACTGGAATGTTTGCTGACCCCTGTTTTGTTCTTGTTCTCTGCGATCTCTCTGCGCAGTCACGCTGCTTCTCACAAATTGTTTTTCTTTCTTCCGTGATACTCTTCCCCCCTCCTGGTCTGGCGTTTCCTCCTCCTCCCACTGTTTGACCTTGCCTTGTTCTTGTCTCCCTGTGCCCTTTTTCAGGCGTTCACATGGCTTCAACTTCTATTATGTGCTGATGACTCACAGATGCACGGCACCACCGAGGGTTTGTCGCCCAGCCCAGCGGCTGTTTTCCTCCTTGCCTTTTTCCCTTTGATTTCTCCATCAATCATTCAATATTTCACTCCCCAAACCCCGTGTGGTGCCTCCTAAGCTCTCTTATCTCTTGTCTTTTAAAGTGCTGCCATCTGATAGGTACGTCTGTCCCAAAGCCTTCATGATTTTTTAGAAATTAATTAGGTTTACTTCCTGCATTTGAATTGGATGCAAATTTTGTGTACTCTTTATTGTCAATATATTTCTTCTTTTTCATCTCCTCAGACAACTTCCCTAATGCATGTAATAAGTTTTTACAGATGTTTTTCTTCAAAGTGGCTGTCTTGAGAAATTGTACTTCTGAAGTCAGTGGATAGTATTTGGTTTTAAAGATGGCATAAGGTGTTTTAGTTCCACTCTGAGAAGGTAGCTGCCCTTATTTTGTCTTTTTTTTATTTAGCAACCTAGATCTAGCTGTTGGAATTCATAGCATCCCAGCTGATTGACAGGAGAAAGGATATGTATACAACATAAATGTTAAAATATCTAATATAAAAGTAGCTGAGCATAATTCATAAGCCTGTCAGCCTGGATATGGGTTGTCTGTTTTACTTTAAATTGTCAGTCCTTTTCTTGTGCTCCTTTTAACTACACTCCTACTCGTAATAGCAAACCCAAACTCAGAACTGGGGAGGTTTTCTAATATGGTTTTGTGATTGAAAAGGAATAGAGAGCTTTGAGGTGACAGAGACACTTTCAGGCTGCTCAGCAGAGGTTGCTTATAAGCAGGTTCAAGAGGCACAAAAACAAACATCCTAGTGGATGTAGTGTTTTTGTTTTTCCTTCTCTTTCAAATATTAAAGATTTATCATGGCTTGGTTTTCAGGTAGATAGATGTCAGGTACCTCGAACAGATGCTGTTGCATCACTCTTCCATGGAAGAGGAGAGTGTATCGGGGTACAGCTGTCCAGAGGTTGTGCAAGGCTGTACGTGCTGTTGCTGTAGTAACAACGTCAGATACTACCAGAACAATGTGTAGGAATGTCTGTCCTCGGTAGACTTGCCATCTTGGAGATTTGGTATTTTCAGTTAACCTCTAGACCTGTGAATGTAAATAGGCAATTTGTGCAAATGCCGTGTATTTTGATATTCTCTTTCTGGAAGCATGTGTCCCCTCATGTAAATAGTTCGGAGTCCCTGGTGTTCAGTAAGAGGGTTTATCTACAAAGGGCTTTTGAACACTGGGTTGCATTCAGAAAACATGAATAATGGATGCCATCTTTCCTTTATGTTGCATCATAACAGGAAGATTAAAACATTGCTCAACTTTGTGATGATGGAAATAGTTTTAAGCAATACCTGGAAGCACCACTTTAGGATGTTGCCTATTTTTCAGGGAAATAATTTCAGTGTTCTCTCAGAGGTAAAGATGGGAGGTGACTGGAGTGGAGGAGTAAAGATTTGGTGATTTGTCCTTCAGATTTAATGAATACAGTTAATGCAGACCAGCCTTAAATCTGTGCCTCCTGCTACACTTAACAGAGGAAACTTTCTTGCATGCAGACAACCTTGTCTTATTGATGGGGTCTATCTCCAGACATTAGGTTTCTCCTACATTTAAAATAGACCAATGATTTCTTCTGAAATTTGGTAAACATCTAAACTACATGTTTGTATACTTAGAAGAAATAAAAGTGCTCTGAGTGGCCGTGCTTTCAAGAATGGTTCACATAAAGGCAATTAGAGAAGAGTGACAGTTTAGCAAAGTGTGTTGATACTCCTGTGTCTGTAAATCTCAGTGTTTGCTCTGTGATTCTCATGCAATCCGTGTGTTGGTGAGGTGATGTTTTGCTGATAACATGCATCTCCCCAGTTAATCTGAGGTTGTCTGATAGGTTTTATATGCCGACAATACAGTGTATGGGTTCCATAGAAACCTGTCCAAGACTTTATTGGTACAATTCTTACAATAAAACCTTTGTATAGCTGGTGCTTGCTTCCTGGTCACTGGGTTGTCATGGTTTGGAAAACACAGAACTGTGCTGGAATCGAGCCACCCATAAACACTGCTGTAAGGGATTTCATTGCTTGTATGCACAGTGAATAACTAGCATGATGTTTCAGTAGATGATGAAGAAAATACAATAACTGCAAATTATTGTGGGAATTAACTCTCTTCGTCCAAATAGGTGTGGTGTGATGCATCTGAGTGCCTGGACCCTGTCAGATCTTCCCATGTATAGGATGTGTTGATAATTGGAATAGATGGAAGCTTGTTTTCTTGCTGATTTACCTTACACCAACATTTTCTGCTTGGATGAGTTATTTTCCTTATCCATGCTAAGGAATATTTTGTTTCAGCTTAAGGAATCTCTTTAGTATCTGTATTTATACACCTTTGTCTGTGTGGTATCTTAAATCTATTCCCCAATTAGCACCAAAGAGCTTTCTTGTTCTTAGTAGTAGCTCATTCTCATCTAAAGCATGATTCATATGTTTTTTTTATCAATCTCTTTGATAGATTGATCTGTAGTCAGGAAGTCCAGTAGTAAAATGAACTGTTATAACTTCTGAAGGTGTGTATTGCTGAGGGCAGATTCTTTTTTTAGTTCTGAATTCTTAATGGCTTTGCTTGTCTTTGAAGTAGCAGTCTACTTCAAGACAGCTGGAACTTTCCCCTTTAGGCAGTGATAGGAAATAAGATATGGAGAGGATGGTGCCAGTAATAAAACTTATTTGTTGCTCAGAAGAAATGGAATGAGTGGGTCATGTATCACAGGGCCTGCTCCTCGTGATTTCGGTTGGTTTGGAGTCAAGGCCCAAATGGAAAGACCTGTGGATATGGTGTGGGGAACCTGTTAGGCTTGCCACGTTGGATGCTTGAAATTTTTGGGGACTTAGTGGGCTATTTGTCGTTTTTGCTGAGTTGACTCCTGGGATATTAGACTGGGAAAACAAAAAAGAATGGTACTTTTGGTTGAGGAGGGAACCATAGGCAGTCTTGAGGTGATGGGATGTCTTCACTTAAGAAGTTGATGTTACAAAAAGTCCTGAGCAACTGAACTGGGAAGGTATGAACCAGTGTATGCCACTCTGCTAATACAGTATCCTGCCTCTGTCCCTCAATTGCTCATTGTGCTTGCTAAACTCTTCATGGGAAGGAACTTACTCTGGTCTCTGTGGGAAGCTTTGTGAGAAGCTTTTAATTTACGAGGGATCTCTTCTGGACAATGACTGTTCCTAAGGCATAATCTGTGTCATCATCCAGGAGCTCAGGAGCAGCCCTAAGAGAAAGAAAGAGAGGCACTTTTTTTTTTTTTTGCTGCAGCTTTCTTTATCTCTAGATTTCCTAGGCCATTGAAGAGTCAGGTTGGGTTACTTGCCTTACAAAGGTCATAACATACCGACCAGAAGGGCATTGTGTTTTCGGCAGGTTGTTAGGGACTTCTCTTTCACAGGGAGGAAAAACCTGCAGGGCTTGATTTCTACTTCACGAATATGGGAATTACCTGGGGGAGGAAGCAGTCTATTCCCTGCTGAGGTGTTATCGCAGCAAGGGATGTGATGGAACAGGCTGAATGTCCCAGCTGCTGTGCCGTCATTTCGGTCATTATAGTAGAAACTGGGTGCAGCTGCAAGTCTTTTCACGAGGTGAGAGCACCAGAACAGATACTTGGTCAAAACAAAAACTGTCAGCTCTGTGTCCCCATCAGGTGTGTGGGGAGACATCTCTCCCATTTCCCTTGAAACCCAGTTTTGAAATGTTGGAGTGTTGTTACCCATGAACAAAAAGGGTGAAGCATAGCTGTGTGTTTGGTCGCTGACTCTTCTCATTGGCTTGCAGTGTTGTAACAGCCTTGTATATATTAGATAGCTGTTGCTGCTGTCCTCAGGTGATGCTTCCAGCTGCGTAGATTTTGGCCAATGAAGGACTGCCACAAGCCTGCTGAAGGTATCCTTTACATCTCTCTTGATTTTTTTGTTTTTCCATTAAAAGAGAAAATCAATTATAAGCTCAATAGGAATTATCCTGTCTGTTTTATACAAATACTCTGATGTTGTAGCAGGCTGCCAGTTAGCTGCTGGTAGGAGCCAGCTAATCCCTGTGAAACTGGGGAGCTTTGGCTGGGTATCAGAGCTGGGTATGTAAGATATGTGTATGGCTGAAGGCTCTCCTGGTGTGTGTCTTGAATAACAGCCATTTGGAATGATCTTTGCAAATTTTGTGTTTCTCCTTAAATTGGGCTGTGAAACTGGGCTGCTGTGCTATGTGGCTGAAGTTCTTTAGAGTAGTTGTGAGGGCACACAGCCCTATCTCTCTGCCTTCTGAAAGGGAGATCTGATCTCTCCTCCTCCCACTGTTGCCGTATGTAGAAAATAAAGATACCTATTTTAAGATGGGATCATTTAAGTTCCTGTTTGTCACTTCTAGCTAGAGCAGTAATCTTCCAGTTGCAACAGAGAATGTTTGGATTTTGGCTTTTCCTGGCTAATTATTGCCAGTTGTGTGTGTAGAGACCAGATACTTTTGGTTTTCTCAAAGTAAACAGCTGAGAATGCGGCAGTGAAAAAATATAACTCATGATGTAGTGGAAGGAGAATTGTTTTAGAGAAATTGACGTAGTAGGTTAATGGTGAAATATAATTTGTATATAAGTATCTAGAAAGAAATAGGAATATTTAGGTCTAAGTGTGGATTTGCCCCTCCACCCCCCCAGTAATTTTTTTCAGCCAAATGGAAAAAAAATAACTCAGGATTGATAGCTGGACTCTTCTTGTGTGTAGCTTTCTGTAACCTCTGACTGCACCAAAGGCCAGGTGCTGATGTATTTTATTTCAGTGGGGCTTTGCTCTCTCCTGGCGCAGTGACCCGGTGTCCCTTCGCTGTCCGTTTTCTGAGAAGTGCAACAGGGAATAACGTCTTTTTTCCAGGTTCTGTCTGGGCACGGGCCATCTGCTGCGGCTCGGCCAGCCTAGACCGGGGACAGCCGGTGTCCCTGTGTCCCCTTCCCCGTGTCCGTGTGTCCCCCACCGTGTCCCCCCCGCGGTTCCGAGGCCGGTGCCGCCCCCTCAGCAGCCGCCAGGGGGCGCCCTCAGCGGGAGCGCGCGCAGGCGGGGCCAGCGCGCCCCCTGGCGGCGCGGGCGGGGCCGGGGTCTGCGGGATCCGCGGGGCATTCCCGGGATCCGCGGGGCATTCCCGGGATCACGCCGGGTGTTCCCGGGCCAGGCGCGGCCTCCGGCGACACCTGCGGATGTGGTCGGTGATGGGGAATAGCCGCCGTAACGCTCAACTTCCGCAGAACCCCCCAGATGGTACTGATTCACCTCTGGCTGTGCCTGTGTGTCCCGTAGTGGTGCCAGATCCTTCTTGGATCACTGGTCTCCCTTGGATCTTCTGCGCTGTACAAGGGCCTGTGAATTGTTTTTTTTGTGAGCAGTGTCTGGTCGATGTGGCAAAGGCATGGACATCTGGAAGCCTGGAAAATCTTCCCTTGTTCCAAGTGGCGAGTGTGCCCTCCCAGAATGACGGTGGAAAGATGGGAGGCAGAGATGTTGGGTGGTTTATGGGTGTTTTATGGGCTGGCAGAATATAGTGATGTCTTTACTAGACAGATAAATTACGCAGGAGTGACTTGAATGTGTTGTGAAACTTGGGTTGTGTGGCCACCATATGATACAGTGTATTTACAGATACAACTAGGATTTCTGTAGGATCAAGCAGAAGCCTTGGTTCAGTCTCTTTTATTTTTCCATGTCTCTAAGTAATTGCCACTTGCTGTATGCGTTAAACCAAGTTTCTTGACTTGAGTTGTTTCCGAAGAGTAAGTGTAATTCTATCGCTTGGCTCAAGCACATTATTTTTATGCAGCNGGCCGGTGCCGCCCCCTCAGCAGCCGCCAGGGGGCGCCCTCAGCGGGAGCGCGCGCAGGCGGGGCCAGCGCGCCCCCTGGCGGCGCGGGCGGGGCCGGGGTCTGCGGGATCCGCGGGGCATTCCCGGGATCCGCGGGGCATTCCCGGGATCACGCCGGGTGTTCCCGGGCCAGGCGCGGCCTCCGGCGACACCTGCGGATGTGGTCGGTGATGGGGAATAGCCGCCGTAACGCTCAACTTCCGCAGAACCCCCCAGATGGTACTGATTCACCTCTGGCTGTGCCTGTGTGTCCCGTAGTGGTGCCAGATCCTTCTTGGATCACTGGTCTCCCTTGAATCTTCTGCGCTGTACAAGGGCCTGTGAATTGTTTTTTTTGTGAGCAGTGTCTGGTCGATGTGGCAAAGGCATGGACATCTGGAAGCCTGGAAAATCTTCCCTTGTTCCAAGTGGCGAGTGTGCCCTCCCAGAATGATGGTGGAAAGATGGGAGGCAGAGATGTTGGGTGGTTTATGGGTGTTTTATGGGCTGGCAGAATATAGTGATGTCTTTACTAGACAGATAAATTACGCAGGAGTGACTTGAATGTGTTGTGAAACTTGGGTTGTGTGGCCACCATATGATACAGTGTATTTACAGATACAACTAGGATTTCTGTAGGATCAAGCAGAAGCCTTGGTTCAGTCTCTTTTATTTTTCCATGTCTCTAAGTAATTGCCACTTGCTGTATGCGTTAAACCAAGTTTCTTGACTTGTCGGACAGTTGTTTCCGAAGAGTAAGTGTAATTCTATCGCTTGGCTCAAGCACATTATTTTTATGCAGCACTTAATTTTCCAAGACTGCCTTTCCCCTTGACATTTTGCCTCTACAGAGAGGTGCTTTCTCAGTTAAGCTTTCTGCTTGGCATGGCTCTGAGGGCAGAGCCCTTTTTTGTAAAAGCCTTCCAAGGAGTAAAGGCTTGTTCATGTTTTCCCCATAGCAAAATGAGCTGGGTCTCCAGCTCTTCATGTGCAGGCATCAGCTCTGCTGCTCAAGCCTTTGCATTAGGACAGTGTCTGATGACAGCAAGATTGTGCAGATGATCTTTATAATTTATTTGGAATCTAATCAGCAAAGTTTTTGTTCTGTCTTTTTCCAGGAATTGAGTGTATTGTCCTTGTAAACCATGCTTTGGAACAAGACCTCACGAATGGCACCAGATTTCTGTCTTTGCTTTCTCTGTGTCCTTGGTGAAAGAGCCCACTGCTGCACTGTGGTTATAAAAACAAGCCACAAACCAACTAACGCTTGAATAAGTTTTATCAGCAACATAATCATATAAGCTTGTTATCAACCAAGCTGGAACCTTTACCTCACAAAAACAAAGTCTTGCAGTTGTCCATGCACATCTCTACTGTCATTGCAGACACCTGGATAAAGTCTCACTGAAGTGTTGTGCAGGTGCCACTGGTTTAAATCTGAGTGAGAATTCACTGACAGTGTGCTTAGTGCTTTTAGGAGAGACTTAGAAATGTGGTTGTTCACCCTGCAGACCTCTGAAAATGCTATTTTTGGATGAACAGCAGCAGGCCAGTGTTCTTGGCTGCGAGGCAGGTGTGTGAGCTGAGTTTTGGTTCTAGTGCAGGGTGTGGATTTGTGGAAAGGAAGTACAAAGTTTGTTAATAGAGACTGGAAGGATTCCATATGTTTTATACTTCATGTGAAACAGTCCTGAGGAGTGTGGTTTATAAACTGGCACTCCTGTTAATCTATTTCTGTTAATATTACATCTGTTGTGGACTCACCCGGCTTTACTGAGGCGGGGTTAGGAAAGCTGGATCATCCTGGTGTCGGCTTGCCTTGCTGTGATCAAGAGGGTGAGGTGGGTACTTCCCAACAGTGGACTCTACCCTGGAATCCATCATCTGTTACAATGTTCTGTGTGCACAGGAGACAGGCTTCTGGGATCAACCTGGAACATGGATTGAACTGTTCCTGCTCACACCGCTCTTGGCAACTGTTGGAAGTAAATACTTAACAGAAGGAACCAAGAAGTTTCTAAGCATTTGAAAACTCCCCTTCTCTCTGCTCCTAGTTTTCTGACCCTTGTAATGTGACTCCTACAACCTTCTGCCCCTCCCCACTTCAGCTATCAATTCAAAACAAAGTCAGGAAAAAATCTTAAGTAAAAAGATAGTGCAGGCACCTACAGTGGAAAATTCTAGTCAGTCTTGGAGAGAAGGAAAAAAACTCTAAACAGAGGGAAGGGCAGGTCAAACAAACATGGTTTTGTAAAAATAGTGCTGATTCTCCCGGGGGTGTCTTGCCAAATGCCTTTGAGAATTGATTTTTTGTTATTTAGAAAAGTATGTTTTAGTTTGTAATAGAACAGAAAAGCTAAAAATAATCCTCAGATGTTCAGAGTCTGGTTAGTATTAAAAGAAAAGTATGTACTGGCTTTCACTTGTGTTTAGGCCAGTGATTTATAATGGAAATGCCTATTGCACTTCACTACTGTATTTTCAGAGCATTGCATTTGTATTTTCTGTATAATATATTGAGATATATGTAACAGTGAAGTACTGAGCTTTTTTAGAACTTTTCTTACCCCAGTTAATAAACTGGGTTTCCCCCAGCTGCAGAGCTGATGAAGGTGGTGTGGAAAGGCGACAGCTGGGTGTTGTGTTTAGCCAAACCACTACTCTCACTGCAGCACAGGGCCATTTGTCAGTAGATTGTTGGGTTTTTTTTCAGTAGCTAAACGGGATGTAAGAAACCTATCGTTTATTTACGTTTTTCTGTATCGCTATTAATTTAGCGTTCATGCCAAAATAGAGTTTAATTAGAAAAATGTATCGTGCAATGCATAACTTAAATAAAACACATTGCATGCTCCCTGGGCGTGCTTTTTTTTTTTTTAAAGGGCTTTTCTGAGGCAGCGTGGTGCTCTCCGCAGCCAGAGCGGTGCAGCAGCAGAGAGCGGAGTCACCTGCTCGTAGCGCAGCGCCGCTGCCACCGCCGGATCCTTCCCTTGGCCGCTGCCCCCCCGGGGGTCTCGGTCGTGCCGGGGCAGCCGCCCGGTCCCTCGGGGGCATCGCGGGGGCTGCGGCTTCCCCCGCCGGCCCTGCCCCGGGGGCGGCCCCGCCGCGCCCCG
>VYZS01032186.1:26464-37609 GCA_013400695.1 Neodrepanis coruscans | reverse complement strand
ACATATATAATATATATAAAATATTTCAGGCTATATCAGGAATGGAAAATATGATAGCCGCCTTATTCCACTTGCTTTTATGTTCTCTGATTTGGGTGGTTTGAAAGCAAGGAGCTGGAGTATACTTTTCTCTCCTTTTTTATATATTAACTCGTAGGTGTTTAAAAAACTCAGTCTACCCAAGACAGTGCTAATGCAAATCCAGATTTGTTAACCCAAGAGACTGAAGTAAGGCTAATGGAAGAAATGAGTTAGATTCTTTTCGGAAGTGAGCCTGTCATTGTATGGGATTCTGTAATCTCTATGGGGCAGTATAAGAAAAAAAAAAAAAAAAANTAATTTCTATGGGGAAGTATAAAAAAAAAAAAAAAAAAAAAAAAGGTTTTGTTTGGCTTTCAGGAACCTTGTGAAAAAAAAACAAATGCCTGTAGGACCAGATACACTTATAGTTTTATAACTATTCCCAGAATAAAAAAGACATAGAAAAGACAATTCTAACTATGTTTTCTATTTCAATTGTGAAGGAAAAACAATTGTCTTCTGCTATTCATACCTTTATTATAAGCCCTCTTAAGAGATGGTACTGTTTAAGCTACTTATTTGCAATGCTAAGAGTGTACTATGATCTTGGCTTGACAGGCACCATCAGGCTTCCAGGACAGTAAAGCACCTGAATGAGGTGGGAAAAGGAAGGTGGGCAGATGGAGGAGCATTGTGGGCTCTTCACAGTTTGTCTGCTCAAATCACATCTGAAACTTTTGAAAAGAGATGGGATTCTTCGGGGAAGAGAAAAATGGCATAGTGGAAAATCTGCTTCTGAAACTAATATAATTACTGCTGTGCATCAGGTACACATTTGTATACTTGAATTGACTGGGAAAAAGTTTCTAATGAAAGTGAGACTATTTTATCCCAGTGGAGAAGAGAAACAGTAAGAAAATGAAGTTTACAGTAGATAAGGGTAAAGTTTTCTTTTATCTCTCCACTCTCTGTCTCTGTGTTGCTCTCACATAGGTTTATGTGTTTGCTAACCTAAGGACATCTATCCAGCAGCAAAAAGTATGACTTAACTGCATTATCTTGGTGGGAGAGAGACTTCTGGCAAGAACATTTACTTCCATAAAGCTGTATGGGAGTTATCCTTCCCTCATACAGAAAAATGCTTTACAATATTACCATTGGAAATTATCCCCAGGAAGACATGCCATATAACAGAAACAGCACAATGAAATGGCTTCTCTGCTACAGTCATTTACAAATTTATAAACTTTAAGCTATAGTAAGAAGTCTTGTTTTGCAGCTTTTCTTAATATGATGCAGAATATCTTTTAAAAATATTCATGGAAAATATGCTATGTCCTTTCTTTTGCTCTAATCCTCTATATTACCTGTACAAGGAACAAGGATTTGCACACCCCCCCTGCCTCTTTTTTTTTTTTTGCTTATCTATGCTGCAGTCCTACTGTCATTGTTTGATTCTGCTTAAATCCCTCTGTACCTAAAGGTACAGCCTTATCAATTGAAAAGCTAATGCTATATAAGAAGTGAAAAGAACACAGAAAGGTTTCCTAGCAACTACTGTGAATCCTTCTAAAGTAAGTCAGTTAAAACCATGTAGTACGTGCAGTGGGTGTAAATTAGGGAGCTAAGCTGATCCACAGATTTACAGATGCCCACTATAAAGTACAATAAAACCTGTAATAGAAGGTGAATTGCTCAAGAAGAAAATCACATCAGAGTCTTGACAGCTTTATCATTATTTAAATGATCCAGCTTAAATTCTACTATGTAGTTAGTAAGACTGAGTGTCAGAGCTACAGCAAGGGTTTACAAAGCGGAGTTAATAGCATTGGATAGTGATTATGCCTTTTACTGCTCTTTCTAAAAAACAACCGGCAAACATAAACAAACAGACCCAACTCCAAGGGGCAGTTGTGGGGAAGCCATTACAAGGTGCAATTATACAAACCCACATCTGTGAAAGAAAGTCTTTGTTGTTCTGTTCTGCTTTTGCACACTGTGAATTAAATTGGACATTTTTAGGTTAGTAAAATCTGTTCTATGAAGTGTGGGGAGGCTAACAACTTTCTGTCTCCAACGCACTGCTCTCCTGCACTCTTTCAATTCTTCACTCAACACTTTTTTATTTTAGATGTTTTTTAAAGAGCTCTTTGAACTGAGATTATTTAAGGAATAAAGAGAAACCCCTCATTTTTATAAAAACAATATCTTTATTTCTGGAGCATGCTCACTTGACGCTTGGCTTTGTTATATAAAATTCGAAAAGTTTTCACTAAAAAAAGTTTGTGGATCATACAATTAATTTTTTTATTATATATTTAATTCAGTTAATGAGTTGGTTTTTAAATCAGGTAGTGATTTCATTCAATTAAAATATTTTTAGTTTACACTTAATTTGAAATGACTAATAATACGAATAAGAGAAAACGTAGACCTTCAAAAACTAAGTCTAAAGTGCTTAAAATTTTACACTATGGATGAAATTCCCTCCTTATTCCTGGGTTATTTATAGAACTGAATCAGTTCTTCAAAATCTTTAAGCAATAAATAATAGAGGAATACAGTGAAGTGTATTTGCAAGCAAGGGCATGATCAAACCAATTAGTTTCCCTACTGTTCCCTAGTAAATGAATATACCCTCTAATAAAGAGAAAAAACAGAATGGGCTTTAGCTGTCTACTATAATCTCATTCTAACAAGACAAAGCCATGCCTGGTGAATGCCATTTGGGAACAACATTTTGTGGTGGTGGTTTTCTTTGTGTTGCTTAAAAGTCATCACCCCTGAAATGAGACTCATATGTGAAACAAGCCCAAATCACAGTCCCTCTACAGGAATAACACATGCATGCATGTGAAAGTTCATATTAAAATAGTTTTAGTCTTTTGTTTCTTCCATTTTGCAGATTTTGATAAAGAAACCTGAAAAGTTCTGGAACATCACGCACTCCAGTAGTTACCCAATGCTTATCCCTCCCTGCTCTCTCTGATCTAAAATCAGGTTGAAACTGTCAACAGACTGACCTTTCTCACATTATTGTGTTATGCCTGCTTCTCCTTTTGACTTCTCACAGAGAGGGCAAAGACACAAATATTGAAAAGCAAAAAAAACAACCAAACACCTCCCCCCCACCGCCCAAGAGAAGAACAGTATCACTCTGAACACTAAGCAATTTCAGAGTTGTTTTGAAGGCTCACAATAGTCGGAGCTGACTTTTATTTCTGAGGTGCCCATTTACCCATTTTGTAGCATGGAGAGCTGAATGACTTTCATAACTCTTCTGGAGGGCAGGTGTGAAAATTGTGAAGCAGCAGTTTTTGACATGTATTTCTTCCTTACCCTCTCCAACCTAACGTAGCAACCATTGCACTCTTAATAGTATTGTAGTGGAAATATTAATTCATTTAGTAGATTGAAGTAGATTCAGCACCCCCAGGCCTTTCTTACCAGGCAGTTTTCACAGGTAAGCTGCTTAGGGCATCCGTTGCTTTTGTCTTCATGGCATAAGAAATAATCTTATTCAACTAATACCATTCTACTAAGATTCTTCAGTACAGTACTGAAGAGGAGGCCTTCCACTTGTTTGTGGAATTTAATTTTTACTCTCTCTGTAATTGAATTGCCACTCTTAGAGAGTTGTGCTAAACGTAGGGGAATCATTTGGACACACAATGTAATAACACTTCCAGATGGTATTTTCAGGATTCTGTTTTATAATGGTACAATTAATTATTCTAGTCTTTCAAAACATTTGAAACATCATTATCAACCACAGTGCCCTAAACCTGAGCCAAAGACTACGTACTTACTTCTTATGTTTCTTGGTTGTATGCTCTTTGCATGCTTGTCCAAATCAGGGAATTATTGTCAAGCAAAACCAATAAATAACTGTGAAAGTCATAGAGTATAAAAATCTATTTACTACTACCCAGTAAGGAAATTCTTGGTAAGCCGGTGGGGGTTTAGGCATATTATCAGGATCTGACTTTCTGATAGTCTGTCTCAAAGTCTGATACCAGCAGCAACACTGTAGTCATAAGAGTAAATGAACTTTATCTTTACCTTCTGGCTTATACGAAATGGACTGAAATAGCTGTAGGTATTTTCTGATACTGCTTTCTCTAAGTGCATGATTTTGTGTTCTCCTACTCCGTGATTTTCAAAGTTCATCTTTAAAGATAAAGAAGTGCAGTATCTGTAAATCTGTAATTGACATGGGATGTTTATTTCAGTTTATCAAAAATTTATATATGAATATGAATAAATGTCATTTATCTACTCTACAGGTGTGTATATATGCACATAGGTAGCATTTATATTTCAATGTTTACCAGGACATTTTTTTAGCTTTAACAGTTGATATTTCTTAGCATATTATATATTTCATGCAATTAGTTCTTGAGATTTCTTAACTTTTGGATGTTCTGAACAGTTTCTCAGAAACATCTCTGTCAACCTCTGAAACCTATTTTCAACAAGATCTTGGTATCCATAATTATTAATATTTCTAGGAATCCTGGAACTAGTGCAAGATATTTTACTGATAGCTAAATATTTATAGGGTGCAAAAACTATAGAACTTAACAGAACATTAAACAAAAGCTACATATATAACAAAGCTGCTCATCTGAACTATTTGCTTTATGTTCATGGGGATAAATTCTGACAGATTACTTAAAATTCACGTCACCCAGTTTCCTCATATATCAGTTTGGAGCATGATGTTCAGATATCATTCAGGATGAAGACATTTGGAAAACAGCTTGCTTGCTTTGTCTTGAGAGTCATTGAGTGAGCATGGAAGCCCCTGCAGTTCATTTTGAGTTCGTTTTCATGCAATCATGCATGAAACAATTCCCTATACATTAGATTTATAACCTGTTTAATTCTTTCTTCTCAGCGCTCCTGTTCTTCAATTAGTGCCTTTTCCCACACATTTCTTTAATCTTAATCTTATTTCATCTTCTGTGCTTTGCAGGCTCTGTTCAGTTTTATTTGAAGCTAATAGAAGGACTTTCACCAACTCTATGGTACAGTACATAAAAGATGATTTGTTTTTCTGGGCAAAAATGAAACCTAGTGCTATGCCCAGCTCTGGCAATAGCAAATTTATGTGCACCGGCCATCTTTCAGAATGTTCCTGTACTTCGTTTCCTGAAAAATGGCATGATATTACTACTATCAAGGATGCGCAATAACATGATTAAGGAAGAGTGAAGTTGATTCTCTTTACACATCAGATTGCACCTCACTTCTTATCATGAAATTTGTATTATCAGCACTAGTGGTAATATAAAGAAAAAAGACTTTGCTTTAAAAATCCTCTCCCCTTTTCTTTTTCTTCTTTCAAATAGAAAAAAAGTCCACTCAGAATAAGAATATATATAACTGAGAAGCAGGGAAACATCAAATTTTACAGTATTATCTCACAAAACACTTACAGTCCTACTGCACAGTTAAAACTATCCAAGGAAAAGATGTGGGTTGTTCCTTACAGGGAAAATTCTATCTGTACAAGGCAATGCATCACTGAAGTGCTACTTAAACCCTGAAATAAGTGGGCCTCAGGTAGTTTGTAGACCATCACACAACGATGGATTTCACTCTAAGAAATATCAAGTGGTATTTTTCAATCTAAATCGATGGTCTTAGAAGCACAATAGAGTCAAAATACTGTTGATTTATAAATCCATGTGTATACAGGGTGTACATAAATAGAAATATAAATAAATATGTGTTTAAGCACTGCTTGTGTTGTGGGTTGAACGGGGGGAATGGAGGAGGGGGATGTCTTTTAAAACTTTTTTTTTCTTTTCCTGAGAGAGGGCAGCAAGTGAAACCCAGCAAGCTGGGTTCCAGCACCTTACACCATGATGAGAGCGGCAAGAGTGCAGGGCCAGGAGCGCCGCTGCTGCTGGGCTGGGTCAAGAGCGGTGGCACCACCACATAGACCCGTGGCTCGAGCCTGGACCAGTCCCTGGTGCCTTGTGGCACAGAAGGGTGCAGTGGAAAGAGGGGCTGTGAGTGTGGAACGCGGTGGCATAGATGGTGCTGCTCCTGCCTTGTGACTGCTGGGCGCAGAATGTGGCAGGCAGAGATGGTGCTGCTCCTGCGTGCTCCCAGTGGTCATGTGGAACGCTCCCACCCACTCCTCCAACAGCCCCGCTGGGCACGGAGAGCGGTGGGACCTGCCCTGGGCTGGCGCTCACCACTGTGATGGAGCCGGGCTGAGGCGGGCACGGGTCAGCTCACCGGTGCTTTGAGGCAGCAGTGGCTCCTCCCGTGAAAGGTGGCAAGTGCCTCGTGGGCATAGCAGGCATTGCCTTGACGATGTGCGGAGTGGGGGGCAGCCCCAGGCTGGTGCCGTGCTGTGGGATAGCCTTGTGGTGATGGGCACAGTGGCTGCTCCAGCCGCCCTGTGCCTGGGTCCCTGCAGCACTGGCAGGGAGGTGGGTGATGGCCCCTCACGTGGTGGGCAGTGAGGCTGGCAATGCTGTTGGTGCCTCTGAGCACCCAGGTCCCCACAGCACTGGCAGGGAGGCAGCAGTGACAGTCCCTTCCTATGGCAGGTGCTGCCCCGAGCAGTTTTGGTGGCAAATGTCACCATGTTTTCCTCATGGTGAGGTCCAGAGAGGGGGCAGCGCCCAGTGCCATGTGACACCAAACCAGGCTGCCGAGCAATGGAGAAGTGGTGTGCACTGAAAAGGGAGGATGAGAAAAGACAAGAACAGACACACTATCAAAGGGGCAGGAACAGAAGTTCTCTCTCTTTCTCTCGTCTCTCTCAGCATGGGCAGCAGCGCGGGGTCGCCACAGCTCGAGCAGAGGACCACACAGCTTCACACGGCAGTGACAGCATTGTGGTATCTCTTCCCCTTGGGTCCCACGGTGTTTCCTTTCATTGTCTTTTGATTTTCCAGCAGCTCCGGTGTGGGACCCTGCTGTATCACATTCCCAGCCCTGCCCCTGTGGCAGCACTCCTTCCTCTCCCTCCACAGCCCAGCAGCTGGCCTAGAGCAGTGAAGGGGTTGCTTCTTTTTTGTGGTTATCATTGTCAGGTGGTTAGTGGTTTGCACATCATATCCCATAGATTCAATAGATTCTTTTGTTGTTGTCTTCTCTATTACGTCTCTTGTCTTTTAGTAATGACCTCCAGTGTCCAAACCAGGACATTAGACAAACATAGACAAACACAAAATATGAACACTAAAATGTATTTAGTAAGGTTTTACTGAAATAAAAGTCACATGACAGGAGGGAGGTTTACAGTTGCTTTTTCTTCTTTTCGTGGAAAATTTTGTAATTCGTGCACTAAAGAGAACAGAGTGCTTTCAAAACATGGGTAGGATATTGATTTATCAACAGTAAAGTAATGATAATGTTGCTTTTATTTAGTGCTGTGCCTAAGGATTACAATACAGTAAGGTCATGCAACTATTTTGAATGGACATAGTGATTTGGGCATGAAATTCTAAAGTTACAGGAAAATGGACCTCAAAATCACGTCTTCTAAGAATTAAATCTTAGTTGTGCAAAAAGGCAGAATATCAGATGTAAGCCTATTATACTTTTTACCTACCTTTCAGCTGGAAATTGCTGCAAGCCATAAAAGATAGTGTTGTTCACACTGCTCAAGTTTAATTCTATCAGATTTGTTGAAGCTTGAGTCCTTAATAAAGGGTGTTTTTTCAAGAAAGTAAACTTATCTCTCGTCCCTTCAGGGTTTTCTCCTCTCATCCTTTCCCAGTGAAACTCTGCTAAAGTAAAAAACAGGACCACAACTGTCTGCTATCTTATGGCAGTTTAATGCCATATGGCAGTTTAATTTACATCATGACATTGTTTTCCAGAGATGACTGATACAGATATTAAACAGGACGTCAGCTTCGAAGGATGCTCAGAAAGATGTAAGAAGAGCTCTTTAATACTGACTGAATTAATGCATTAATACTTTGACCTTACCTTCCATAAATTCAAAAGGGCAATAGAAAAAAAAAACAAACAAACAAAAATCAACCAGACAACCAAAAATATCTATATCTGACCTCAAAGATCAATAAATTAGAATTTCCAGTTCACTATTTCTGGTGGAAAATTATCATTTCTCTTTAGGCTGAGAGAAGGTATCCTATGTGCTTTATGTTATATTTTTTTGTCTTTTGACTCTGTAATTTCTACATAAATCACTATAGACATAAGCAACAAATGTGGAAATATTCTATTCTGAGTTCTGAGAAAGAGAAAATTGGTAACTTTCAGGGTATTTTGTAAGTTATTGAAGTCAATGGTGATTAAAACCATGCAAAGTTACTCAAGATTTAAAAAAAAATGGCAAATGGCCATTGATTTTGTTTTCCATCCTTGAGACTTGGCTTTAAGAGTTTATGTAGAAAAATTTATGCAGATATGCATCTTTGTTCATGTATAGAAGAGATAGTAGCAAAATCCTGTATACTTGTGGCTAAATTATGTTAGTGTGAACACACACACTCCTGTTGTACACTTAGGTTACTTCACTGTACAGCAAAGAAACATGTTGGCACTCTAAGCAACTTTCCCAGGTGGTGTCAGTCTCCCCACAAAGAGTGTACTTTTCTGTTTCTTTTGTTGTTGTTGTTGTTGTTTTAATTAAGTTAGTCAAGAAGTCCTTAAAATCCCTAGAATTTCGGTTCTCCTCCTGCCACAGAGTTTTCCTTTGGTTACCAAAAGGTGGTATTTCCATGTTGTATTTTGTTCTGTCTTCTTTCAAATAAGTAAACTGTGCAGCTCAGAAAAAAACAAGGTGTTACCTTGTATACACTGGAGAAATATAATGGTATGGTAAGCACAGCAATTGCTTCTAATACATGAATTGAAAGATGAGTAGACCCAAAGGAACATGGAGCTTTCATATGTACCAGTTTCTTTGAAACCATCTTTAAAACAAGCCCAAATGATTATATCATTCTATTACTTAAATCAGTACTTCCATATCAACATAAATTAACACAGTTAACTTCCTATTACTTATATTCATTGACTTCGCCATTTGCTGGGGAGAGGAGAGAGGGAGAGCACTGGGAGAATCATCAGCAGCAAAGCAGCACTGGGCCCTCTCCCCGGGGTTGCAGCCAAAAACCTGTGAATTTGGCTGGTCCCTCACAGAGGTTTTTTCTTACTGTCCTGAGCAATGCAGGAGGAAGGGCGGGGGAAGAACGGGTGGGGGAGGCAGGCATACTCCACCCCTTCCTTGCACAGTATCTAGGGCAGGAATCTGCCTGCTATCAAAGGCCATTAGCTCTTAGGCTGAAAGACAATGAAGTCTTCCACTGCCTTCCTGCTGAGAAATTCTGTTCTTATCTTTCCTTAGTTTGCCAGCATCGTGGTGGTAATGGGAAAATTTTCCCCAAAAGGAATCTAACCCATAACACCCAGTGAGATTTTCAAGATATCATAAATTTTAAATCCCATTTGAAACTGTAATACAATTCTCCTTCATACAATCCCATAACTAGGATCAATGGATCTGAGGGCAATTGACCTGAATTCTGCATTTAAGAGATGCTGTGACAGAAGTATTGTGGTCCAGTGAATACTGTATGTTCATTTCTTTTCTCCTTCTCCAAAAGTTTTAAAGTTGGTTTCAAATTTTTTGGATTCTTTCTCTGGCATTAATAGCTCTAAAAGAAGAGATCTTCAAATTCGTTGTTTGGGTATTTTTGTTCATTTTGTGTTTCTTGTTGTTTTTTTGTTGGTTGTTTTGGTGGTTTTTTTTGATTGTTGGGTTTTTTTGTTTGTTTGTTCGTTTGGGGTTGTTGTTTTTTTATGTAGTTTTTGTCATTTTGACTTGCATTTTACTTAATGGTTCTCAAGTGAGGAAAGAGGCACTTCTCCTTTCTCAGAGAAGTTATGGAATGAGATTAATGGTTTTCTGCTCCTTTCACAAAAATAAACCAGATGATTGAAATTCTAACCATTATAAGTTCAAGAAACAGGAACAAAATTTTTTAAAAACAAGAAATGTGTATTTCAATTGTTGTTGACCAAAAGTGGCTGACAAAGAGGTGAAGGGCCTTATAGTAGCCCCTTATACTATCAGCCTAACACAGAAAAATTGTTAGAGCCAGAAAACCTGGATTGCAATGAAGGTGAAGTTTATTTTTAGATAATGTATTTTGAGATGCTTTCTCAAATAGGTTGATCAGTATGGAGTCAAAACTGAACAGGGATTTGAGATGTCTCCTGTTCATCTTTCAACAGGGTTGTTAACTCATATTAAATTCTTCATAGGCACTCTGTCAGCCCAGATTTTCATTCTTAATTTGTAAAAGAGTTTTACGGCACACTTAATAAAATTAATGGCAAAGAATAATCTTTAATTAATGACAATTTTTTTCCTTCAAAATTAGAAGCACTTATCAAACAGTAACTCACTGTCATTATTGTAAAAATGAATATATTACGCAGGTATTGTCATCGCAACAGAAATAATGGCCTGCTCCAAAGTGCATTAAAATCAATGAGCCCAAAGCCCAAAATTGTATTATTCAGATTTTAAAGATTTTCTTCACAGCTTCTTGTTTCTTACTGTGCTCTATTGTTCACATAACTTCACTTTTCTTTTTTTGTCTTTGCAAGGGTTAAAATATCGGTCCCTAACAAAGCATAATAGGACACAAAAACACTGCCTGAGAAGTTTCCAGTGCCTATTGTAATCTTTGTAATGTTTTTTGTGTGGCAACGAAAGGCATAATCTCTTTCCACTTCAAACCTTCTGAGAAGGCTGTAATCCATATTTAGGTCATTAATCAATCATTGAGAAAATTTGGTACTTGGTTGGCAATCAGGTACAGTGATTTCCTTTATCACAGAACGTCATTAGCAAGAGCCAAACCTCTCTCTTGAATATGATAGATAGATTGTCATCTTAATTTGAGGGAATATTGAAAATCACTTTCAGGGGTTATTTCTTAAAAAACTAACACATTTTGGTTCCCCCTTTTATGCTTTTTTTTTTTTTATCTACTGTCTTTGGAATAAAAATGTTATTTTCATGAGTAGCTTTACACAGAGTTTACCAAGTTGCCATTACCATGTGCCTAGATCTAGATTTTTTATGTTTCCATATATTTTGCTTTTTTTTTT